>JAUMHH010187495.1:0-14410 GCA_032359455.1 Chlamys rubida | reverse complement strand
GTAACTCTACAGTAAACCTCTCACCCAAACCAGTAACTCTACAGTAAACCTCTCACCCAAACCAGTAAATATACAGTAAATCTCTCATACAAAACAGTAACTCTACAGTAAATCTTTCCCACAAACCAGTAACTCTACAGTAAACCTCTCACAAAAACCAGTAACTATACAGTAAATCTCTCATACAAACCAGTAACTCTACAGGAAATCTCTCCCACAAACCAGTTACTATACAGTAAATCTCTCCCACAAACCAGTTACTATACAGTAAATCTCTCACACAAACCTGTAGCTCTACAGTAAACCTCTCACACAAACCAGTAACTCTACAGAGAATCTGTCACACAAAACAGTAACTCTACAGTAAAACTCTTACACAAACAAGTAACTCTACAGTAAACCTCTCACACAAACCAGTAACTCTACAGAGAATCTGTCACACAAAACAATAAGCTCTACAGTAAAACTCTTACACAAACAAGTAACTCTACAGTAAACCTCTCACACAAACCTGTTACACTACAGTAAATCTTTCACACAAACCTGTAACTTTACAGTTAATATCTCATACAAACCAGTAACTCAACAGTAATTCTCTCACATAAACCTGTAACTCTACAGTAAATCTCTCACACAAACCAGTAACTCTACAGTAAATCTCTCACACAAACAAGTAACTCTACAGTAAATCTCACACACAAATCAGTAACTCTACAGTAAATGTCTCACACAAACAAGTAACTCTACAGTAAATCTCTCACACAAACCTGTAACTCTACAGTAAATGTCTCACACAAACAAGTAACTCTACTGTAAATCTCACACACCAATAAGTAACTCTACAATACATCTCTAACATAAATCAGTAACTCTACAGTAAATCTCTCACACAAACCTGTAACTCTACAGTAAATGTCTCACACAAACAAGTAACTCTACAGTAAATCTCACACACCAACAAGTAACTCTACAGTAAATCTCTCACACAAACCTGTAACTCTACAGTTAATGTCTCACACAAACTAGCAACTTAACAGTCATTGTCACACACAAACCAGTAAGTTTGAGTAAAATGATATGCAGTAATGCAGATCCATGTACAATTTAAAAACATAGATAAACATATCTGTTTCTGTGATATTGCCTGACAAGTTGACATTATATATGTTTACGACAATTTGAGAAAAGATATGGATTTTTCTAACAACTGATAAAATCATCCACATACGCCTAGTGAGACGCAGCTTCTATGGCAATTAATCAATCGACATGCTATATTTAGAAGAAGAAATTTAATATATGTGTTTAGAACAAAACCCATCAAGTCGGGCTGATAAGTAATCTTGAAGTGTCATATTTCAAATAATATCTGATCTAAACATTTTCAGAAAAGTGGGTGTTGTTACATACATAATTTTCGCGGCGCATATATTCGTCATTTTGATGATATGTGAAATGTATACAGTATTGAAATATCACGAAAACATCTCAACCTACTTTATATAATAGAACATTTCCTATGGGACTATTAGCCATTGGGTACGTCTAGTATTAGTTATTATAACATTGACATCATAATAACTTTTACTATGAGACTATTAGCAACTACACAAGTCTAGTATTAATCATTGTAATATTGGTATAATAACACCTTTACTATAAGACTATTAGCCAATGAATAAGTCTAGTATTTTTCATATTACATTGATATAATAAAACGTTTACTATGGGACTAACAGCCATTGAATAAGTCTAGTATTGGTTATTATAACATTGACATCATATAACTTTTACTATGGAATTATTAGCCATTGAATAAGTCTAGTATCAATCATGACATCATTGATGTAATACTTTTTTCTATGGGACTAATAACCATTGAATACGTCTAGTATTAGTTATTATAACATTGACATCATATAACTTTTACTATGGGACTATTAGCAATTACATAAGTCTAGTATTAATAATTGCTATATTGATATAATAAAACGTTTACTATGAAACTATTAACCATTCAATAAGTCTAGTATTAATTATGTAAACTTTAGTATGATAAAACTGTTAATATGAGACAACTAGCCATTTAATAAGTCTAGTATTAATCATATAGCATTGATATGATAAAACTTTAATTATGAGACAATTAGCAATTGAATAATCTAGTATTAATAGTTTTAACATGAACATCATTAAGTTTCTACTATTGTGCTTTTAGCCATTTCATAAGTTTGCAATCATCCATTATAATAATAAAAACTTCACATTTTTAACGTTGGACAATTAACCATTTAATAAATCTGCAATTTATCATTATAATTTCCTATAGATTTATTCAACAGGTGTTTGCATTGAAACGTTTAACTATCGGTTAAGGCAGACTTAAATCTGTCATACTTGGTATGCACCTGTTAGTAAGTTGATTAAAATCACATTAATACAAAACCCTGATATTAATTCCACATTTTGCCATATAATGAAGACCACTTTTCTGGGTACATATTATAATTTGAAACTGAGTTAAGATTAGAGCAGATTCTATTAATATACTATCTTAATCAAGTTTAGATTTGTATATGGCGACAGGAGCACAGTTATGGATATATGTATGTATTTATGTTTGTATTTCAAACTGTGTTTGAAATTACTTGTATAATATGTTGATGTATGTATAATATGTATACCTTTATGAAATGAAAAAGAAGAAAAAAAAAAAATTAGATTATTATTTTGCCAAAGATATCAAGATTTGATCAGTTTCTGATGGAATTGATATGTATGCATCTAAGGAACTACTTGTCTGTAAGTGTTGGTGGACACATAAACATATGGAGTAATTTGACAGTATACCACTTGTTGTATGGTTTTTATTTGTTAAAGCTATTAAATGAAATAAATTGGATTTTCCATCTTTCTAGAATTACTGAAGTAAAATTGACGTATGTCAACAGAGAAAACATGTCTGTTTATTTGGGAAAATATATAAAGAGACGTTTTTATAACGCAGAGTCATGTGGAGAATAATATAGATTCTCCCTGCATGGGTTAGAGTCTTCAAATGTCACTGAAAAGTATAGATAGATATCGGTGAATGATCAAAGGATTGTGAACAGCGTTCCATCAGATGCTAACAGGAGGGGGCTAGGCTTTCTATTATGGCTGAACCTTGAAGACGGTTGTACCTACAGAAGCCGGAATACATACCTACCTATCTATCCGTCCCCTACCCGTGTGTGAAACGCTCACCTGACACAGCCTAAGGCATACTAGTCTCCCTGAGCGGTATCACTAATCCAAAAGGAAGGCAGTTGAGTGTTAATCATAATAATTATAATCTCTTTTCGTTCCACAATGTTTTTGTTGCTGCAATTTTAATGAGAAATTCATAGGGTATTTCGTTCAGAATGGTATTTGTCCTTTTATAACTAGAAATCACTACTGTTATCGATTATTTTCTTTCATATTCATCAGTATGAAAATCTAACGATTTAATTTATCGGTCATATGCTTAAACAGTATACATATCTAATTAAGTGAGGCGATATCTACGATCACGATGTCACACGATATATGCTAACGATCCCGGTAAATTTCGATTTGTTGTAGAAACAAGTGATGACATCTAAATCCCATCTCTGGTAGGTGGCAACCCATCATTGTACAATTAGTCTGCAACTTATCATTTCTAACTTCATACGATAACATATACTATTCAGCGGAATCACACTTTTGTATTATATTGGCTATACATTACATTGTATGCGGTATTTCTAATTGTACATATTGAAATAATTTTGTGCATTACTTGTACTGTACAAAAATTTAAATGTGATATGAGAACTGTATGAAATTAGTTTTACTGTGTGGTATAGTCTACGTTATAATTTTGTATGTAATTTGTAGTATACATAATTATTGTATCGTGTGTAATTTATATTTATTTTGTATTTATTTTGTAGTGTACATAATTATAGTGTGTGTACTTTATGGTGGTATAATTATGTCGTTAATTATTCGTAGTGTACATCATTAATTAAATTATGTGATATTTGTAGTATACATATTAATGGATATTTATGTATTTAATTAATCATATAATGTGCAATTTCTAGTGTGCATTTTTAATTATATTATATATAATTTATTATCGACATAATTATTTTTGTGAGTATTTTTGTAATGTAAATAATCAATTATTAAGTGTTTATTGTCTAGTGTACATACTTTATTATTGCCAATAGTAGAATTTTCTTCACCTATCTGTAAATGTATGTATATAGATGAAAACTACCACACAGGAATTATATATAACTTACAATAGTTGATTAGATATGGAATATAAACGACGGAAGAATATACTTTAAAAGTACAAATCAAACCTGAGGACACCAACAAATGCAATAAACGTACAAAATTCTCGGCAGATCCGAATGTCCCAAAATTCTGATTTGTATCGTATTGTTTTCGTTACATGTAGTGACCGTACGTTCTGTTATTATTTAAATCTTGAGAAGGAAGTTGGTATTTCTGTCGAATCTTTTCTCCTTATGTGACAGTATGGTAATTATTTTACATAGATTATGGAAGAAAAAATCTTGCAGAAGGAAGTTAATGTTTCTGGTCATGATGTATTTTTTTCTATTTTACTTGAGAATAGACAGTTCAATACGTGTTGACTGTTAGGTCGGATTTTGTACCTGTAAGTGTTGACGCTATGGAGCAATTTTGTTTGTATTGACAGTACGTTGTGTTGTCATTTTCTATATTATTTACAGAAAAAATATCTCCAGGAAGGAATTATACATTTCTGCTTATGATGCGAAACTTTCTATGTTACTTATAGAAGAACATATTCTGAGAACCCGCGAAGTTTTGTGTAGACTTACAGTTATACCTATATGCGTTGACGCTATGTTATAGTTTTTCCCAAAGTTACTTTAGAAGAACATACCATGAGAATGGTATAATAAGTTCACATTAGTGGCTGTCTTGTAACATGATCGACGACTTGACACGACAGGAAGAAACTCGCATGATATTAATATACATACGCAAGGAAGGTTACCCGATACCGCCGTTAAATGATAAATATATAGTGTTGTGTTCTGTGAATTCATTAACGGGTTTTTCGTTTAAACGATAAATACCATCAGTGTCTGTTAAACGTTTGGCCTAGTGACCATTAATCAAAAGAAAACAAGCGTCAAAATTCAAGGACAACTTACCTCAAAGATTGATGACGTCAGAATCGCAAACGAGATCGTAATGGCCTGTAACGATAGCAAGAATAAATCATATAAGTTGGGAATAAATAAAATTAGCATGTCTTAACAAAATGGATTTTTTATCATTTTTTTTCTCAGTTTATTATTGATTCATCTTTCACTTATGATGAATATCATCTTCAGATAAGATGCCGCTGATGTCCTTTTCGTTGAATAATAAATCCACCATCGATTAGCCTCGAAGGACAACCAGGACATTCGGATTTCGGGTTGTAGGTCACGCATACTTGGCCTTATAATATTAACATCAAGTTCACATCAAATCGCACAACCAAGACATCGAATTCTTAGACAAAATTTACACTGTTTTTTGATAGAAGCGAAATAGATAAATGTTTTTGACCATGGCCGCATAAAAATGTCTGGGAATTCATAAATCTTAGCTTCCGTAGACGCTCTTTTTACACAATGCTTTCTTTTTAATGATTTTATTAACAAATCACTATCATTTTTCATAAAAAAACGAAAGGATAGACAAATACTTTTAGTGTATGATTTTGAGTAAGTTAACTATAAGAAAGAACGGGAAATAGAAAAAATACATTTGAAGGATTTGTATTGTTATGGAAATATTGTTGTTGATTCATAAGAGTTGGTTTGGTTTTACAGCCATATGATATTTTCCATATCTAAATACTTAAAAGAAAAATTACCAGATATGTTCAGTATAATTTGCTAACTAATAAGTTTAGACCGACACGAACTGTGAAAATACTCATCAAACGTTTAAAAACAACACGTTATGAACCATACAAGAATCCTATCTGTCAGATTTATTCGTACATAAAGGCAATTCCGGGATATTATTCAAAATTCAAGATAAAATATGTCATCTGTTATTTTAATGCATGAATCTGTGTTTATTCTTTACTGACGGAAATCACAACGAGCGGTTTGAGTGAAGGTGATGAAACCATCAGTTACTGACAACAAACTTCTAAAGAGTCAACACAATCAAGTCTTTAGAACGCTTGTAAACTATCTTGTGTTAGAAACTCACAACATTCTCTCCCCTATAGAAAAGCTAACCCTTACTCCGCCTCCACCACCTAATTCTCAGTTACAGCGTCAACGTTTGCTGTCACCTATGCCTTATCAGATATACAGCATGCGTTTTTACAATGAAAGTACGATGTTGTCAAAGTGTTTTGAACAATGAGCAAGACACCGGAAACCGGCCATATTGTTTGGGCCATTGTTGACAAAATAATACTCTCGCGCAGACGGGATAACATTCTATTCTTTAGAGCCAACAGCGTGATGATCCGGATCGCTAGAGAATAAAGAATAAGGTATAACTACAACAAACTACAATCGTGATTTAAGAAAGAAGTTGTAAACATTTCATCAACAAAACATATACCTGAACCGTTAAATGTGTTTTCTTTAGCTAGTAAAAGTAGAAGTGTATTTGTATATAAAGAACCTACACACATATAACTTCTTTTATCCCGTGTGTATAAAACGGCTACACACAGAAAAGCTATATCTATACAAGAAAACACTTAGACGTGGTTTCCTATGAGCCTTTATTGTATATTTCTCTATAACGAATCGTTTAACGAGTTTAAATTATGTAAAGCGATACTTAGAGTTGTATAGCGTCACTGTGTGCTAATGGGAGTATTAGAGAGACCCTTTCAATGACAATTCTTAAAGTCCATATAGTAAGTGTATGATATTTGGATAAACTTGTAACGGCGTATTTTCCGATGCACTGAATCCCTTTCATAGATAATATCTGTTCTGCATACATTTCTTTAGAAAACATGTAACTATTTTGACCTTTGTTATCTCCTTATTGGCACGGATTATATATTATAATGTAAAGTAATTACACGTAGTATAACATTTATATACAATGTCTATTTTAGGCGTTGTTTATGACAGTGTCACGGTACAATTAAGTCCTGTAGTCAGAGGACCATCATTTAATCTTTATCTATATCATTATTTTGAATGTATATTAATTTATTTCTTGAATTCAAATGTACATAGATATATTTATTAATATTTAATAATATAGCATGGTATCCTTTCGACCCAACACTATAGTTAAATGCTTATAAATTTTTTATCTTAAGTTTTACACTTGAAGTTAATATGACCACTTAAAAACGGCTATACTTTGAGTACAAAAATGAGGTTAAATACTATATAAGGCTTTTCAATGGTTTTTGAAGAGCATGCAAGTTATTTGTGAAATTTTAGAGCGACATGGTCCTTTTCAAGATGGTACGAAAAATTCACCAAAACATTTCCACATTATTTACGTATACAATAAGTATAATAATAACAATACATTTATCTGAAATATGTTCATGTTCAAATTCACAGCCAATAGCTTTGATCAAGTATGAAAAGGCTTGATTAATAGCGAGTGTTATTATAATTCCATTAAATTTAAACATGGAGTGATCAGTAGATATTTACTGACAATTGAAAGTAATCACTAAAATCAAAAAAAGACATAGAAATGTAATCGAATCAATTAGAACACCACCATCAGACCTGTATTAAACAAAGGATAACACACCGACCTCTTAGAAGCAGGTCTTTGTTGTATCAATGACAGTTAAATACTCATCATCAATCCTACATCTCAGAAAATAGACACCCTGGTGGACCAGAAGTTGTGACAGGATGTATCGGATGAACAGACAGACTTACGCACCATCTAAAGGTATCGGATTGATTTCCTTGTGTTTTCACTGTTTCTCTTAACGTTACAGTACGTCGTTTACAGCTAGCGTCGTTTACGAGTTTTATTTAATTTTCTGTTTCACAGAATCTTTTCATGGATTATTGCTTGGATTCAGAACCTATAAAAAGGAACTGGAAGATTAAACTGAATTCTTTAATGCTGAAATAATTGACTTTTATTTTTTTAATAAAAGAAGCAAAAACCACATTTTCGTTTGCCTTTTGTTCTGCTGTAGCGTCTGGGAGAATGATTTTATTAAAAATCTCGTATTTGCACAGCTTGTTTGTCAGAGTAGCGAAAACTGGATACAAACAGCCGAGCTAATGAAGCAGACCGTCTCATCTAATTGTGAACAGAATATACGAAAACGCATGGTCGTATGAACATGGCTTTTTTGAAGATAAAAACTAGTCCTAATCCTGACATAGAGAGAGCGCTATATGATAACGAACGTAAAGCGAACCCCTCCCCATGCATCGATTCCTTTCAATCTCAAGCCCGATTTATTCCATAGAAGCTACGAAAATTTTGGTGCGTTCTTTCTATACATTTTGCCTTACTTGATTTCATTAAACTCTTGAGTTTTTGCAATAACAAGATTAATATATTGCGCGGTTTGAGTACGATCTCGGGCGAGAACATCATCCATTCTGTACAACTTTGTTCGCACCGTCGATATCCTTAATCTGGATGTATAATCCAGTTAGTCTCCTCATAAATGTAATTCGTGGTTGACGAGGTGATTGTGCAAAAACAACACTTCATTGGGGTGTTACGGGGTTAAATGAGAACGTGTCTTTTGTGAGGATGCTATGAACTTTAAGTCGATACAGCCAATACTAGTGAAAATAAAGACAGAAGTTCGATGCACAATAAAAGAAACACAGAAACAATTGTTTGGACTTTCTTTCCTGACCGAGGAAATTAAATTAGACCAGCTAGATATATGTCTAAGACAGTTAATTATAAAGCCTGTACAGCACCGTGTTATATCACAATAAAGATAAATTTCTTACAGCTTTTCAGAAACAATTACCTGGTATCCATATCTTCGCTAAAAATATAATTTATTACTTGACATACATGTAATTTAGATTCCTATTAAGACCATTTTTCAATTTGAAATGCAGAAAGATTTTGTTCTTTTTTTAGAATCTTACAACTGAAATGTGGAAATATGTAAGACATCAGCATTTACATCACAATGGCATATTTAGAACTACCTTTTCTAGATAACAAGTTTAAAGATATTTTTCTTACTTGAACAAAGAAATAGGCTGAATGCTTTCAAGTAATTTACATACAGAAAATGTCATTATCTTGTAGACAAAAGTAATACATAGTGTATTGAAATATTTATTTCTCTAAAGAACAATAATCACAATCTCATAAACAAATCATCATTATCATATTGCAAACATTACCAACAAGTAAAGCAAAGAGGTTTAAAAAGCATTCTTTTTCAAACAAAGACAATTGTCAATTCTAACTCCTGGCAGAACAATGACAAAGAGGCACACATTTTAAGACATGAGCTTGTTAGCTTTACTTAAGTAACAGGTGGTATATCTCACTAAAATATACATTATGTAAATAATCTGATGTTACTGAGAAAACATCAAAAGAATAAAAAAATATCCGATGTAAGGTATATAAGTAAAATTCACAGAACAGGAAACTCCTTTAGCTGTAAGTTTACATGGTTTAGCCTCCAATACTCTACGACGTGCATATCGGTTAGAGGAGGAAGGAGGAAAAAAATCAGAGGGATATAATTGTTTCTAATTACTGATCCGAAATGGCAGAGATTGGGTCTAGATATGTAGACTACAGCGACACACGAAGATACGATCGCTATTAAATCCTTTCACGACTAAATTCTGACACAACGTGCTATCGGGAGCTCATCTCCTACCGGTTAAGTTACCCACACAGAGATCCCTATCAACAAACTAACCAACAGCCTTGAACGCCGGCCAACACCACTGACTCGCTCACATACCAGCTCGGCAAATTATACCCAGGTTTAAACGGGTGTAGGGAACAACATTAGGTCTACCATAGAGGATTGTAGGCATCAACGTTTTATTTCTATGAGCAGTTTGTAGATATAGGTATATTCTTGTCATGAGAATAAATGGTGTCTCATATTAATTTGTGAACCAATTAGATATTCTTGTTATGATATATATGGTGTCTCATATTAATTTGTGAACCAATTAGATATTCTTGTTATGATAATAAATGGTGTCTCATATTAATTTGTGAACCAATTAGATATTCTTGTTATGATAATAAATGGTGTCTTATATAAATTTATGAACCAATTAGATATTCTTGTTACACATTTTGTGAACCAATTCTATATTTGTTAACAATACCATTTTTTGCCATCAGATAAATATTCTGAACCAGATAACGTTTGAAAGTGCTTCTTGTTCAGTTTCCTTGGATAGTTTGTTGTTTTAGAATTTCACGTGTGAAAAATGATTTTTTAAACTAATTGTTCAACTAATGATTCACATTATCATATTTTCTTTAGTAATTTTGTAATTTTAATTTTAATTTTAATTTTAAAATTACGAGGCGGTATTCATGCAGGAAGAATATATTCTGAAAATGGTTAACAATGTTTGTAACATAATTTACGTTTAACCCTATGAACAATGAGTAGTTTTATAATATGCACGACATTGCTGTTCAAGAAGAATGCATTTGTGAACCTAATCTTCTTTCAAAACATTAAACAAGAGCAGGCAATGCTCTCTAATATTTGTATTAGATTACTCCTGCCTAAATAGCTCTCATATTGAACTAGCATCTCTTATTTACAGTAGATCCTTATTTTAACAGGGGTATATGACACAATGAACAGGGGTATATGACACAATGAACTATTTATTTAGTTAAGCTTAAGGCAGAGCAAGCTGAATGCACGTCTCTTAAATGGAATAGTTCAAGATCATATCATAATGAAGACTTCAGCCTAGTTTCACTATTTGTCAGCATATTTTCCTATATTTAATCAGTAACAATTGCGTGAAGTATCTTATCTGTATATCCCTGAAGTGCTTATTTGGCACTTTCATTCAACTATTCAAATTAAAACAACAACACCAGTTAGTGCTACCTATAGGCGTGTATTTACTGATCGAGGCGGTTGTCTAGCAAGTTAGTTAATGTGTATTAATAATCCTATTAAAAGCAACAGAGCTTTGTTTTTTATCTATCGCACCGAAAATAAAGGACACATGAACACAGCTCTGATTTTAAATAAAAATCAAAGAGTACAGCTTAGATTTAAAGTCCAAGAAATGATAGTGTACCATGTATTTCTTACGGAAAGGATCATAAAGTTCCCTGAAACTGCATACCATCTGTCCAAGGTAAAAGTATCATACTCAGAATACAGAATGATTCACATCCCAAACATATATACCTGGCTTTTACTCTACCACCACAACACAAGACAATCATGTATTTTGAAGCCCTTATTTTTCTAGGTTCATTTAACTTGCTCTTTGAAGCCTTTGGGTCTCAACCAAAACCCCATTTCTTAGTATCGACTGCTTTGTGTTAAACATCCGAATTCGCCATTGCTTTGTTTCTGTGTTCTTTGCCTCATATACTGCAATGATATCATCCCTTGATATTTACCATGTATATCCTATTCTGTTCATCGGATCGCCCCTTCATATTCTTGACCTATTGTTCTCATGCTAGTATTTTTAATACTTACAAATGATTTACCTTGATTTACCTTGATCCGGATGGCCGGGAAGTGAGCTTAAAGCTCGTATTGGCCCAATTGAAATCTTGTACATCAAATCATTATAACTTCCAACATGCATCTCATGTTTCATTCTCCTTCATGTAAATCCCCGTAAATTATACAACTTCTTTAATGTTTGTTTCTCGCTACATGTTACGCGCTACCTAATACCCCTTTCTAGGTTTCAGGATTTGACTCTATTGACCAGTAGACCAGGTTTTTTTTCTGCCTTGATAAGAGTGCCCATTATATTTAAAGACTTGATCACTGCTTTTTATCCAGTTTTGACACAAGACATCATCACGGATGCCACCTGTGGTGTCGGAAAAATTTCACCTTCTGGAATTCATTATTTTTGGGGGATTCATGGTGTTTTTCCTTTAGTTTTGATGTCACCTGTGTTGTGTATATACTTTGAGTTTGTTGGTGGTTTTTTGGTCGTATGTTGGCGATGGGTCATATTTTTGCCTTGTGTATTTCACACAATCTGCTCTCAGAACTAAACGTGACGGCGACATATCCTATGCTGTGACCTGTTTCGGGAAGGGCCAGTTTTTGGCACCCACGTCTGTCGTTCCTGCCCACGATACATGACATAGTTTTCCCACATCACAATATCTGTCATCACTCAAGTTCTGACACCAGAGCAGGTACTCTTCCTCCTCCGCCAGTTTTCTTAATCACAATAATTTATTTGTTACTGACTGTATTATTAAGTTGAAATTAATGTACCTCTATGGTGGTTCTTATTCGTCACTCTATAGTTTTCCAATATTCTTATTCTTAACTCGGTTATTTTTCAATATACCATTCTTACATCCTTATACATATCTTCTATGTACTTAGTTGATATCCGTACTTGAAATTTACATATTCATAATCCCATAGTTCAAAACTTATCTATTTAACTTATTAGCTCAAAAATTCATAAAATTTGTATCTGCAACTCTAAAATTGATAAAATACTAAATTTTGTTAAACATCACTGTAATACTGCTATATAAAATCTTCATATCAAAAAGATGCCTGACTATGTTTTTTTCATAATTTCGGCCAATTATCGTTTTTCATATATTACGTGGGTATAAACAAGCGTTGTTAATTATCACTAGCAATCATTGCCCAAGTCCTGGCAGATCCTTATACTTTCCATTTGCATAACAAAATACGTTCCCAAAGCGAAAATGACCAAACTGGACACATTGTAAAATAACAAATAAAAACTAAGCTATTGACACATACCAGCAATGCATTCTGCTTTAAAAACAATTAAAACAAAATGACAAAAAAAACCTGAATTGAAATTAAACTAAATGTATAGGAAGCCGAGATGTCACAGTTAAATTACAGCTAATGAGGTCTAAAAAGCACTGGCTCTCATCGGCTCTATCTATTTCAGGTTTGAATTATGAATATGTATGTAAATTATACTGTCCGAGGTACGAATTTCATAGCTTTATAGAATAGCTAATTGGCTGCACTTACTTAAATTTCATTTTATCATCTAAAATATTGCAATTACCATGATAGGATGTGAATAATTTAACAGATTGTGTTTCAACGGGAATAAATGAGTCGGGATAAACGTTGAGGAACTGTGGGATTGTATATGGAGTGCGATATTCAACAATTGCTTGTTAACGATATCTTGTAAATAGTCGAAAAGGTGATCGGTTAAAATCAATAATTACAATCGATCAATATTTGTATTTAATCACCCGTCCAACTTTTGTAGGGCTTATTATTGTCAAAACATCCATTTCTTTGGAATTGTTAATGCCTGTACAATGTCAATATACGAACAATGGGTTTGTTTTTGTGTGACTGACACAGTGTTTATAGATACTTGTGGCTATATGGGACGAATTTTAACTAGCAGTGTCTATAAATAAACAAGGACCTGGTCAGTATACATGGTATATTCGACATTTAACTGTCAGATATATGGTCAGTAACTATTCGTGTTGACTCAGAATTGGACCTATTAAGTACGGCCAAAGTTGTGGTCAAAGGTTTACAAGCTCGTGCAAATAACACCTCTACGAACATTATGACTGATCGAGAAACCTTGATTACATTTCTTCGAGGAATTATTTTGTCAGCAAAACTATTTCCGATCGACAGTTTCTTTCGAACATCCGAAACTAAATGCTTCGCTTTTATTAGAAACACGCATTGTCTTTACTTCATTGCCAACAAATGATGGCAATGCTAGACAGTTTCGCATACGAAGAGTGTCATTCAAGAAAACAAATGTACTGTAAATGTGTTATATTAATGAAATACATTTTAGCGAAAAAAATATGTTGTGGTTCCTCATGTTAGTAAGTAAGTGAGATTACTTTTGAGTGCTTTACTATATGAATCAACTCTATCTTCGAGGTTGGCTGTTACCCTCTAATTGGAATGTGTTCTGTCACGGTTTATGTCAAATGAAAGTTTAGGAATACGTTTTTTCTGCTTTTGCCAAACGTTGTAAAATTTAACAACTCCAACAACCCAGGTGGAGTTTAAAATGGTCTGGAGTGGATGTTGCGGTATCTGCGCTGTAGCATTCAAGTGAGGTGGCACTATCAATGATGCCGTTGGAAGCACGGTCCCACTACAAACAGAACACAATACATCTCCAGCACACACGCAGGCATACAC
>JAUMHH010187484.1:0-14411 GCA_032359455.1 Chlamys rubida | reverse complement strand
ATTTACATTTACCTAATTACCATAATAGATTCGGACCGAATGTATTTCCAGTATATATACGTCGTTAGTCGCTTTAACATTAGATCACACATGTAAATCTGACATTAAAAACCGAACTAATACTTGAAAGATTTTCTTTAATGATCCAACACTAATTTAATATAAATTATTTCCTCAACATTACTGAAACATTAACTTTTCTTATCAGGCATTTATTTAAATTTAAAGATGATATAATAGATTCGGACCGAATGTATTTCCAGTATATATACGTCGTTAGTCGCTTTAACATTTTTAAGTTATTTAATCGTAACAATTAAAATACTAGTCATCACTTTTGCCGTCCCTATATAACCGTAGCTGTTGGGGAGGACTTTAAACCCCGAAACTTTATAAGTAGCACTACACTATTTGCACTGTATTTTTATTCTTTATGAACTCCAAGTAAAGAGATTTTAACGCTTGATTAAATGATGAACAACTTAGTGAAGATTACGCGCCCCGAAAGGTTTTAAACTCCAGTCCGGGTAACAGGTGTGTTGTCACAAGGAGAGGCATTACAACCTAACCACATGTTAATTTGATGTTCATTGACAAGTCAAAAGTAAATATAATCACGGATTGAGGAGATAACATACTTTTTACATACATCGATACATGTTCGCGTGTTTCGTGCTCTCACCAGATGTGACTACGTAATCCCCTACCTATAAAACAGGTGCCCGCCTTCTTCTAACGCATTCCGCTTGGTAACCACTGACTATACCTCGAAGATGAAGGTCCTGTTGATATCCCTGGTGTTTAGTGCCATCATGCTCACAGAAGGTATGGTTCAGTACATGGAGAAAACAAATGGGACAATCTGTATTTCTTTTTTAAATAGTTTATCTTTTTACATGTATTGTCATTTTTATCAAAGAACCAAAGTCCAGAACCGTTTTATATTTTTAGATGTTTTGATATTTAATGTTAATCTTTCAAATATTCCAAATAACTAATCGTTTATCGTATTTATTAAATCTGATAAAATGCTAACTTTAACCACAATTCGGACCTGTTTGTATAGTGGTCGACGTCATTGTCTATGTGAATATGGTGTAGGTGAGCAAGGTATTTCTCTGAGCCTTCCAAAGCTTAATGTTTTCTCTGTTTACTGATTCTTGTCCTGTTGTTGTCTCTCGTATAATTTGTTCTTGTGTATCACCGATACTTTTAAATGTTTAGTTGTATTTTATCCTTGTGTGTCACTGATATTTTTTAATATTTTTAATTGCATTTTGTCCTTGTGTTTCAGTGATATTTCCATTTTTATTTATCCATTTTACTTATTATACAACGCCATCAGCGAACATCTTGTATCAGAAGTAAAATTGATAGAAACCAAAATTTGGAATCAGTTGCATATTTTCCCAAATTTCCCATGTCCTCTATCCACAAAGTATCAACATTAACAAAGGGTGGTCCGATATGTTTTGTTTCAGTGGCTGGCTGGGCCTGTCCGAGGGGATGGGTGGCTTTCTGTAACCATTGCTATTACTTCAGCAATGCATACGAAAAACAGTCCTGGTTCAAAGCATCGGTAGGTACATTCAACCAGATGATACAAGCAAAATGGGATAAATCTATTAGATACAAAAAACATCAAATACTTGTCACTTCGAAAATGAACATGTCTTAATCTGTCAGTAGCTTATTTCAAATTGTAGTCCATCATGATAAACAGCCATTACATACTTAAGCTGCTTTCCACGCTGGTTGGCTGGCTCTGTGTGGATGGTATTGATACACAAGGGGTATTACCTACTTCGTGTAACTAAGTAAAGGTCCCGTCCATTGTTGGTGTATGACACCGACAGTGGGTGAACCACGTGTCTCCATTCCCTCGCCAAGTGACGTCACATACGAAGTGCGCTCAATTTATTGAACATTTATTTTAATTGCAAATAACAATTTCACAGTTGTAAATCATTCTATGTGTGTCTTAAATACAGGACGAGATGACTTTATACAATTAAAAAGTCAACTTTAAGAAGCCAGGTTATGTATAGAACTATTTCTCCTTTCGCCGGTAAATTGGGCCTACTTCGGGTTTTGAAAAATGTTGACGATCACCTTACGATGGCAGATGGCAAACAAACTATGATGAAGAAAAACAATGGTTAATAGGTCACGTGGTAAATCAAATCTGTCATTGGTATCCCTTCATATAAGATTAGGGATACAGAGGCTTGCAAAAATGAAAAATTCAAAACTCGTATCATAGATCTTATATGAAGGGAAACTCATGACATATCCTCTATACCTGTTTCTTTTATGCATTGAATTTAATAAGCAAGACGTTTTAGTATTTATATAATTTAATATGCTATAGTATTATAATATGATAGAAGTTATAGTATTATTATATATAAGATATCCATATAAGATTGTCTAGTATTATCATATATCCATCATTAGAACATGAAATTTGGTTTAAACTCTCGACCTATCGGTCTCGAGTTCAAACCAAATTTCATGTTCTAATCGCCAGTATAGCCACTCAAAACAGCGTACTATCCCCTAAATAAATGTTCATAAGATTGATAGTTATTACATCTTAAAGCATGTACATGATTGATGCCTGCATTTCACGTGTTTATGTTCTTAGTTTCCATTATTGTTGATCAGGCATCCGTTTCAAATGCTTTTAAGGTGTGATAATCAATATTATACTTTTTATTTTAATTCAATCAAAATCTAAATTCTCGCATTTACTATACATTACGATAACTACAGTTTTTTTACCTGCCAAATCATCAATTCTTTTCTTTATTAACCGGGCAAATATATGCAGATCTGTTTAAGAAATGTCAAACATGTTAATGATTGACGGAAAGTTAAAAGTTAAATGTGAAGGCAGAAACGATAAATCATTCAACATAAACAAATATGTACGTCATAGTTTTCATTTCGTAACATGATTTGCCCAAAGGAAATATGATCCTTACTTTTCCCGTCGACTGACGAAAATATTTATTTCATATATAAATAATACATAACCAGCAATGGATCGACGTGTCCGGTTGGTATTCTGTGGTGTTGATACCCCTATTTAAAATGTTTCAGAAAAGGGTTCTGTAAATCACAACAATCGGGTACTATCGGAACATCTCGTCATTTTACAGGGGCAAACGGGTACTATCGGAACATCTCGTCATTTTACAGGGGCAATCGGGTACTATCGGAACATCTCGTCATTTTACAGGGGCAAAACCAAAGAATTTATCACTAAATATTAAAAAACGGATCAGTATAAATTAAATGCTGTAGATAATGTATTATTGTCTTTGTGTCATTTTTCACTGATCCTGCACTGTATCACTCGTCCATAGTTACACTCATTAATCGTTTGAACAGTTACAAAACCTATGTCGATATAAATGTAAATGTAGGTAATATAAGGCAGAAATACACATAATTGCAAAAACAAAAGTCTAAATATGTCAGGGCTTTCATTATATTATTAATATATATATATTAGATGTTATTTCAGGTTTTATCATATTTGATGTTCACCAAGGGTTGACTCTCATGGTAAAAGTGCAAATATTACACGATTACGATGGCCAAAGATCCAATCACAAGACACCACAATCACACTGTTGTTGCCGAAATCATCTGTTAACATATAACACTTCGATACTCCCTGAGCTGATGACATAAGCCCATGCTCAATTTGTTCAAAATCACATTCTGGTAATTTATCACATTTTTCGTTATCAGCTTGATCTGTTGCAAATAAGGGTTTAGAAGCGTTTTCGCTTGTAATAGAATTTTCCCGAAGAATCGATTTTGTTCTGGACTGCTAACATTTCTATTACAAAGGATTAACCGAGGGGAAATATCAGTTTTTATAAGAACAAACTAGTGATTAATGACGGTAATATAATAAAACGTACGTATTGATCTTTCAAGGGATGGAATACTTCATGAGAGTACATGGACTTTTAACTTGCATCACAGAAACGAAAAAAGAATTCAAATAATGATGACTTTTTAAAGTGAAAATAAAGTAAGAGAACACAATACTGATTTAACCCTCAGTCAAGTTTTGTTTATTTATTTATTATTGAGAAAAGAGTAAATGAAAGAAAATTCTGCAGTATTGTACAATTTTAACCTTTTAAAGAGGTTGATGCATGATTTTGTCAACCCCAAAAGAACCAAAGTACTAAGATTTCTTTATCGGTTATATCTCCTATCGGTTTTATTTCACATTAAGAAACTCAATTTTTGATACTCTTCTGCACCGAATATGCTAGTAAGATATTGAGTTTTAAAAAGCAATTCAATCCTTAGGAAATTAAGTCATTTATTCGTCTTAAAAATCAAGTAGCCTGGAAAATGGAAATGAATTATACGTTTTTGTATAAAAAATCCCCTGTGGAATCAATTCCTGTTGAATGCAATCAACAGATTCATCGCCATGGTGCTCTTTAGTCAAAATTGCTCTTCTCCGCAGCAGTACCGAGGTGTTTATGTGTCAATTTAAGGTGTTCTTCCCCCGGATGACAATATCCGACACCGATGCACTGGTTTGAGTGAGGCCTACACATCAATATCAATTAAAAAACTAAACAACTGAGATATTCGGCAATTGAATTTAATTTTGAATTTTTTTATATTATATAAAAGAAGGGTAATGCTAAATTTAGTATAATATGTGCAAAGAATACATTGAAATACTCCATTTTATTAATTTTAAGGCCAACAGATGTTACATGTAAAACGCATTCGTCGTGGCCGTTTAATATCGTTTTTTTATCAAGCAGGGTATGTGGTATATTTTGATTTGCTAAAAAATATTCACATCCTAGATATTGGTATGCAATGATGAACGCTTAAATATAAATACATTATATAAATACGCTTACAGATTCTCGAGATATGTTAAATAATTTGGAGTGGATTCATCGCAAAAGGAAAATGCCACCATAGGAAACAAGTGGCATGTGCCTATTGTGTTAGTTATGTTCGCTGCTTGTATTATAATACTGTCTTTGTAAATCCTTGTTTTGGTAACAATGGGCAATAACAAAACATATAACATTTATCATAAGAACAATACGATTCATCTTTTGCTTGACAACACAATGATGCACAAGGCGAAAATGAGTTACTATTATAATAACAGTGTTTTCAATACAAAAACAAACAGAAATTGCACAGAAACCCGAACGGAAGCAAAAACAAAAACACACAATTTACTGTATGAAGCTAATTTGCTTTGTGATTGCGACTGTTTGATTTCTATTATTAATGATAACATCCTGCTTTTAATTAGCGCCTTATTTTCTACACATGGCATGTGTATGGCTTCTCTTCCTTTCTACCTCTTATTTTGCTTTTGTAGAAATGACAACAGACAGTATTAATAAGTCAGATCACAAATAACACATGTACACGTACGTTCGCGCGTGTGTTAGTATCCTCAACTTGAACGGTAGTTTGTTAAGTATTGATGACGAGTAGGTTGTTCTAATGCATGGTGTGTCTTGTATTATGGTCGCTGTTATAAGTCGTTTATAAAGAATATTACACACGAACACTGCCAATATTGAGCTTTTCGTTTGGTTGACCTGCATTCTCTAGCTAAGTACACCGCAAGTACATCAATAGAATTCTGTACTACCCAGTTAGCCTGCCCCCTTGTGATCACTCTTCTTGTTAATAACGCATCCACGGTCTTATAATAGGTCCTGTTGAGGTGATGCCCAAATGCTCATAAGACTTCAAAGTAAACAGCGGGACATTCCTAAGTGCCGTGGCTTTGCTGTGGCGGGGACAAAATTCCTTCATACGCACACACAACAAATTTGACACAATGAATTAAACAGGTCCCCAGGCACTCTACCTTCCTATATATATATATTTGAAAAGGTTCAATTGGCATGTTCGTTTTATGATTTGGAAATTATTTTTCTTAGTTGGTTTTCGTGAATATTGCAAAAATTTAATGAGTGTTTGCTTTACTGATTTTCTTACGTAAGAGTGGAATCCTTCCTGCTTGATTATTAGTGTCGTTAGTGTTGTTGATTGGTATGGCTAACATGATTACTAAATCCTATACTGGCACTTCGCCTTGATACATTGTAAGCCAAGTTCAACAATGGAACACAAACAACTAGGTGTGTTAATATTATATTTTCGTCGCCATCACGTAATATATTTTGATGATGCTAGGGTGTCTGTGTATTGGTAATTAGGTATATATACACATGTTACTGATGATGTTGTGTCTACATAATTATTTAGGTGACTATTGTTTATAATCAGGTGTGTTCCTTAGTATTGTTAACAATAGAAATAATACAGAGAACAGTATTATCACACCATATCGAATCTCTGTAATTTCATTTTCCATTTTCTCAAAGTGATTCTATATTCAATATCGTGTCTGTTTAGAGGGGGAAACGTTTTAACAAGTCATTTTGCAATGATGCAAAATCCAATTGAAATTGTTAAGATAAACCCTTCAAACTAGGTACACAATGTTTCTTTCATTTCGTCTTTGTCATAAGACTCGTCAATATAGTTTGTGTGTGATTTCTGATGTTTATTTTTTCAGACACAGTTTCGAGAAGCACTAGTAAAATGGATCGGCCAAACGGGACATCATCAGGTTCGAGAACTTTCTCAAGTACATCGATATTGATTATTCTATTAACAGTGTGTTCCCTTGTGACGAGGTGACAGACATATTGAGTGTATTCGTTACCTAATGTTGATACATATTTAGAAATACGTCACAAAACTGTACTACAAAATACCTCATAAGGTACAATTACGGCAGAGCAATATATCCTCGTATGATGCACTGCAGAAGACGCGTCCGATGTTTACTCAAAATGTGAATTTGAACTGCATCCGTCTCAGGCATCATGCCACTGAAGGACGCCCTCAGCCATCCGGAACCCCTCCGATGTCTACCAACAGGTTCGAGGAGATCCGAAGGACTGGCGCCGTTGGATCGGTGATATATCTTGGTTGTGTTTGACTAAGCAGTGCTGTTGCGGAATTATTAATAGTGTTTACACGTCATATATCTGTCATCACCGTGTGGATGCGCTGAGAGATTAGACTGCTACTTATGACGTTTAAGGGATACATCAGGCTAAACAAAGCGGTTGTCACTTACAGTGCTAAGCTAAACAAGAATCCGCTGAAACAAATTGTTGTGTCTATCATAAACTCAAGGAACTGAAATGTTCTAATGAATTATGTAGGCTTAAGGAAACATGCAACGATGCCACAATTTTATTTCATTTTATTGTTGATATGACTACGGGGATAAATTCATCAAATTCGACGATGATTCAACCGCTCATCAAAACATCCATCATTTCATATTCATTTCAACGTTCGAGTTTTTGTCATGATTTTCATCTTGTGAATATTGAAAATGAAGTAAAATGAGTATTTTATATGTAAATACAGAACTTGTTGAAAGTGAATGCTATCAAAGAGTAACCTGTGATATGCCCCCAGAAGACTGGTAGGTCATACATTTCGTCTGCAAACTAAACAACACAACAAACAATGTAGTATGACGAAACGATGACGTGTGAAAGTTGTACAAGTTAAGTTGGGTTATTGGTTACGCTCTATAGATAGCAAGAACGATGTCAAGTCTTGGAATGACATCAATTTAGGACAGCAGACCTCAGTATCTGTACAAAGAGTGTTTTCGACTGCAAAACACACTATTATGCAACCACATACAAAGCATGTACATAGCTACAATGCTGTCGGAGAGATATTTTGTACATATATATGTTACCATAGTTATAATAGATCTTTCTCTGAGTCGGATGTCATACGCGACCCGTTACCACATCCACGCATTACAAACATAATCCTGAACTGATTATTATCGCATAGGTTCTGTGGTAATCAGCGTGCCTGTCGGCGATAGGTACTGTGTCATCATTATCTGTATTGGAGTAAGTCTATAACACATATCGTGTAAATATTCAAAATCAGAGAGGTGTGAATTGGTTCTTTGACCGGAAGTGGAGAGTGTGCACTTGAGTTACAGTTACTTTCAAAGATATATATATATATATATTATATATTTAATGTTTGATTGTTTAAGCATACGAATAAGAAGAACGAGGAAGATTTACGCCTTTAGGACATGTGATTTGAACACTACTTGTATATTGTGTGTCAGCAGCTGTCACTGCAGAACACGTGGTGTTAATTATGTAACTTTTGATACAAAAGAGTTCTGTTATGCCTATCCAACAACTTAACATTTGATGAGCATATAATATATAGCATAACAATGACCTGGCAACACGCCTCGACAGATAACAGATTCTGCGCTCCTAGAAGGATATAATACACAGTCCACAATACTACAACTGTACAATCGTAGTAGTAATAGGTAATATCAACAACCAAACAATTCACGTCTGTCCTGTTTGAACGGAAATAGCGTTAAAGTATGCAAAAAATGCAAAAATGTAGAAATGAAATTAAAAAGCAAAAACCTAATTTCAATACAAATTAAACTATAAAACTGTTAACATATGATCGTGTCATCATAACACTTTGACGGAAGACTAAACCCAGTGTGAGTTATATATGGATGTTTAGACTATAAGTCTTCAAATCATAATAGTAAGTGCAATACAATTTGATTGATAACCCTATATGTACGATATTTTTGTTGAATACAGATTTACATGTTATTTGAACTAAATTTATGGCAAATATTGTCCAAGACACTTTATAGGAAACAATTTGAAACAGAAATATCTATTTAAAAGAACAGACATCATAATTTCTAAAGCGGTACGATTTAGATTTAAACTTAACTTTCTTCACAGTCAGACATTTTGCACAATGAAAACGTTCTAGTTCGTTACATAAAAATAGGAAATTTTACAATCATCAATCCGTTTATTTAAATTAAGCTTCTAAGAGTTCATAAGGTTAAATAGAAACTTGAAAAATATTTTCAAATGCTCAGGTATGTATTGTCATTCATATTGTTCTAGGAAGAACACCTTGTGGTTAAAATAACTAGCAGGTTGCATCATAAATGTTCAAGATAACCTATCTCATGAAAAT
Source organism: Chlamys rubida (assembly GCA_032359455.1). Lineage (NCBI taxonomy): Eukaryota > Metazoa > Mollusca > Bivalvia > Pectinida > Pectinidae > Chlamys > Chlamys rubida. Next base: position 5,294 of record JAUMHH010187484.1, on the reverse strand, counting down.
TGGTGGACGAAAGAAGCTTGTTACCTTTATTGTAAAATACTTGTTTATTTACATGTAAAATTTGTTAATTACAACAACAAAAAGGAATCAAATGACACAGTGGTATATTTTTGAAGCAAACAAGATCATCTCAGGTCATATTTATCGTTTATTCTAGTACCACATGGAATAGCATCCGTTTTATTTCTGTAGCTGTTGAAATATGTCGGTTCATCAGGACAACGGCATAACTACAAGTTTTGTAAGATAGCCATGTGTGAATACGTCATACAAACGTGTATGAAGACGTCATATCCGGTATATTCTGTGTAATGACTATTGATACAGCTTGTCTGAATTTCCCTTTGTATGCCGAACAATGTTAAATACTACTTTTCTAGTAGAACAAAGATTTGTGACGTCATATCCGGATATCCAGACACACATGTTTAATTACATTATACCCCGTCTTTTCTGGGTGTCATGTAAGGAGAGTTGAAGTTGTATGCTAGAATGTTCATTCCATTTCTTCATTATTTGCAATAAAAACGGGTCAGTCCCATTTAATTTATTTTCTTTATCTTCTTGTTAATTTTATCATTTTCATCATTGTTATATATTTTAATGATGATTAAAGTCTTGTATCGTTCGCAAAAGCTTAATTTATCATCCTTTGTTCAGAGTCTGAATTATACTTTTGCAACAAAATGTTCTTGAGTGAACTTTTAATGTCCACCTATATATGCATAATTCATAATTTTTATATAAATGTCTCATGAATCACTTTGATGGATTTTCGAAATGAGTATTGTTTCTCTCGGGTTTGTAATTATCTTAAACTACGTCTATAATTATTATGAAAATTATCGATACATGCGTTCTGTTTCAAATAGCATTCGTATCACGTATCGAAGCATAACAATTTTGTTTATTTTAATGAATTTTGTTGGATTCACTAGACACAAAACATATATCACTGCGAATTTCCGAAACCAATTACGGAATTAAATGCAATCTGCTCCGCATGTTATATTACTCAATTTAAACAAAACAAACGTTTGTAATTCTACTTTCGCTATTATTCATATTTACGAATGAAGTAAATTTCTAATCGCTTTCAAATAAAAGCTATTAATCTTTGTAACAAACTGTTGCAAGAGAGGCTGATTGAAATAATGTCATGCTACGTTAGAATCGATGGTTATAATTACCTGTTATTACAATATTCGGAAACGAACGTGCTATACTTATATTGTAACCGGTAATAGCGCTAATAGATTACATTCGTTTGATGGTGAGAAGAGGAATTTACTATCAATCTACGTCATAATTAGAATGGTTTTAGTCAGTCTAGAAACGTTTACTATTGCTAACAGTGAATGCGCATGCAAGGTTTAAAATGTAAAAAAATAATTTTCCAAAAAAATGTTAAATACCATCATGGATATAGATGATGACGTACATATTTAATTAGATATCTTAAAACTGTCTGTTGTATATGTATAACGTACTGTTAATAACAGGCGAGAAAGTCAGTGAAATATTCAGCTACAATGTTACTTTTCTGCAATACCTGACAAAGCAATGCTTAACTACCAGAGACACATTGCCTGAAGAAAATAAAACAAACGAAAAATGATATAAATAAGAAATGTCTAAATATAACACAAAGATACCGTTAATTACTTATTTTTTTCGAGATCCATATTTTTGAGCGTATATAAAGAAAAAAATCGGTTTTAAAATCAAACAAATCGAAAATGTTTAATCAGATGCATACTGTTCAACATACTTGATACGCTGCATGTTTTTGTGGTTATACTAGAACCGCGAATATAAATGCAAAGAATATGCATACAACTTAAATAAAATTACTTAACATTTACCGGGTACATGTATATGTATATAATGTATAATAACTCTTATACCCAAAACTAAAGTAGAATGCGGTATAAGTAGCACCATACTCTTTATGACAATTTCAAATTTTCGCGAATAAAATGTATTGTTACCGAAATCGAAAGAAAATAAAATTTCGCGAAAAATAAGTGTTTAACGGTATATGAGTAGAAATTAAATCAGTTTATCGTAATTGCTATCATTATTAGTTTCGCATCCACCAATGCATCTGTTTGAGAAAATCGCCTCCTCACTGGTTTTACAGTGATCATGAGCGCTGTTCACTTACACAATGTGTTGATGAACAGCGTGACATTTCTGTCCTTTTCAAAGGAAACTAGCGACACGTTCCGTGTTATCACTCCACTGTTATAACTGAACTATTGTTGTATGTGAAAAGAATATTTATGTACAAATAAATGAGTGAAAACTATCAATTCTACTTTGATGTTCTTTGTTCCTTTTTTAATTGGGTATAAACTCTCTATACATGTGAAATGTTTACAACCACTTAAAACGTTTATAATTAAATTCATCAATTCATCAACAAACGTTTAGAATGATGCATCTGCAAAGAATATGACAAAAATGGAAGACGCACAGTCATGTTAAACATTAGTTGAAACCTTTATTTCAATCAAATTTCCATGCTACATTTTTTTCATATTTGTGATATTTTCAACTTTTCAATTTTTGCATGAGCTATCAACACCATCTTGATTAAAAGGTTAATAGATTTGCAACAAGAAATCACTATTTGTGAATTTCAAACGATCCTGAGAAAAAGTGATAAAGATGCTAAAAGCGTTCATTATAAAATGTTCCAAACCTAAATCGAGTATGATACTATAAAAATACCTATTTTAACGAACACATTGTTTAAGTGTATTATCGAACTTTAACAGGTTAGTGTATTAATGAATTGGTGCCCTTAGACTATAAACAATAGAACTCTAAAAACTTCTATTACCGCAATCATATGTCTAAACATTGTCTTCAGGTTGGTAAGTATAGATTGTGAAAAGATTCATCTAACACAACCAATAAGTGTTTATATGTGATGTTGCGATGACTAGTACGGTATGTATTCTGTCACCTTCATCAGGCAAATAACCAGTCAAGCGTATGTACACAAAGGTGTACGCCGCAGTGGGCAAGGTCTAAATCGAGATAAGGGGCTCATAGACTCTCGCACATCTATGACCAAGTATTAAACAACGCGTAGCTGAATCGAGTAATCGGTATATATGTAACAACTAATTGTACATAATTATGCTTACAGCGCAGCCGAATCGACATCGATTTGTTATCAACTCGTACATATTTTACACCTTTGTGTACATACGCTTCATTGGTAGCGCAATCACAAATTTATATGTTTAAAGCACAAAAAGTGATAAAATAAGATTACTGCTAAAATATTTACATCTACAGTAGTTTATTATGAAAACAACACACTCAACATTTTCATCACAGTAACAGGCAAATATGACACTAATGAAAATATCAAAGGATCTCTCCTTGATTGACTATTCATGAAACAACTTAATTAGTTTCATTGCGCGAGCCAAATTAAATATTGCTATACAAATATACCTAAGAAATGAGATTCATGTTCTATTAATATGATACATGTATCTTCATTAAGTTTACAAATTATAAAAAACGAGAAGTTAAGACGAAAACATACGAAGTTTCAATTAAACATTCTAAGATAGGCATTATAATGTCATTTAGCTGTTTCAAATTTGACGTCAATTTGGCCACGTTTCATTTAACACACTTACGCATAGTAAATGCATCAAGTGAGGCTCTTTTATGGAAAGAATTCAGCTATATCCTAAATATATATCAATGCATCAATCGTCTATAAGATATTTGACGAGATTTTAAAACGTTTAAGACAGTAGCTTATAGATAAGTAGTGTTTGGATACCCTATAATGTGTTCTATGGAAAACTAAACATTTCATCCGATGGGTATCAAACTGGAGGCACCAGCCGGACATTAGCAGCAACATGTACCTGCAATATACAAAGATCTGAGTTCATTATATTTTACATATAAGATTACACACATATAAAAATATAAGAAAACGGTTTGCTCACCTTGGCTCAAATCAAAAGATATGCTGGCCTTAATATATTTGTGAAACAATTGTTCTTCCAAACGGTGTAGATTAAACACCAACACATAAAACTAAGCTACATGCAGTTTCATAATGTAGTGCGCTATAACATACCTCGGCTTCTTGCCATTATCCTTCACTCGCATAATTGTTATATTCTATATCTGATTCCGTTCATATGAAAGTATAAAAAAAAGTAAGTAAGTAAATAGAATTACGTCACATATCTGAGGTCCAATGATCCAGACAATGGAAGTAGGTCATTGCAAGGATTCCGACGCACAAGTAGGTTAGGCTAACCTAGTATAGCTGATACTAACAGGGTAATGGGATGTGTATATATTTTTATCAGATGTTCCTTTAACACTCATACCCAAATACATTTTATAAATTGTTTTAACAGTGATGTTATAAATTTATGTGAGTGTTTTATGACGAAAGAAATGCATAGGGGTCTTCTAGGCTGCAATATATCTAGGATATCAAAGCAGCTATCGATTTGAAACGTACTATTGTAATGGTTCCTTCAGGCTTCTACTAGTCACCTCTCATACATATTGCTATGGTAAAGTATATTGTGAAGTTTTCATGAATAGAAATAATATATTATTGTCAATTGACTGATGTCAGATTTTTCCCGAACATATGAATCAGTCAATTATGGGTAGACACAATACTGCCATACGGCCACATAACGGTAGCACACTAATGTAAAATAACACTATCTAAGATAAGAACTCACGTTTCTATAATATACGTAACATATCGTTGTCCGACATCTGGTCCCCATGTAGTGAGAAACAAACAAAGATGGCTACCAATTGGAGCGTGCACCCAATACATTAGGGAGTTAACGTATACCGTTAGTGCCTCCGTTGGTGAATCAAACCCATTACGTCTGTGAAACGTGATCTGTAAATGAGTTTATACGTCCCAATCAAACAGACTCTGTTCACAGTACGTTTACCACAGTCGTTATTGCACTATTGAACGGACTCGCTGGTTCGTGGTCGAACCTTCGATTCTTTGTTCCACGTACAGATTTGTCATGTACAATAAAGGTCATTAGTATCCACGGACCATGACATATAGTCCATGCTCGATGTCCAATAACTGACCAGTGGAACGTTTGATATAGCTCCTTTGAATGTTCTCTCTTAATTGCGATTCAAAAGGTTCATTAGATGCATTATTTTTGTTATTTTATGATCTTCTCACAGTTTCGGCTATTCCGTCTTTGCGTATTGCAGAGTTATCTGCTCTTGTGAGCAGGTATTGATTGTTACGT
>JAUMHH010187473.1:0-14415 GCA_032359455.1 Chlamys rubida | reverse complement strand
TTAAATTTACAGACATCAAATATCATCAGAACTTCAACTAGCAAAAAACATTATGTTTGGAACTCATTCATGATTGCTTTTGTTTTGTTTAACGTCCTATTAACAGCTAAGGTCATGAACACTAATAAGAATTAGAAAAAAAGTAAACTTACTAATGTTAATTCCAACTACAGATCATTGATTGTGAGCACGTAAGACAATCACACATCATACCAGAGTGTTTTATATGAGAAACATGTGAATGACATATATCAATATGTGGAATTGGGAGAAAAGTAAATTACCTTAGCCCTGTCAAACATTGGATCAGTGGTGGGCACAGGTATTGGTTTATCATATTTGTCTTCTGCCTCCACTACAAGTGACTTTGTTAGATCTTCCAGAAATGATGCAAATCCATAGCGTGGACCACCTTCTTTTTCCTTATCATAAAGAAAACAGTGTATTATATGTACTTATGCAATAAAATTCAACATATTTTTACCTATATTTATATATCATCAACATAAATTTTCATTTATTACATTTGGTAGAGGTGTCATCATTCATTGCAATGCGGTTTTACCACCTCTTTTTGCATTCAATTTTATTCACATAAACACATTTTCAGTTCTAAGTATCTATGGAGAAGTTCATAAACCAGTAAAAATGGAAACAAACAAAACATTTAATACATCATACACACAAATGGAGAATATTTGGCAAATTCAGGTGAGTATGCAGCATAATTCCCTCCGCTCAAACTCAAACAAAAGAAAATTGCAGTTATCCAGGTGTATTGAATTATTTATTGCTTAGGTCAGGACCATATTATTTGTTCAAGTTATTATTTAGTTCATTTCATTAATTTAACCCAGACAAAGTAGTCAGTAAGTAGCAAAAGAATATTACCTTCATTTCCTTCATTTTCTCTGAAGTCATAGCCATCACCTGAGAGGTGTCCTGTTGCATGGTACATGTATAGTCTGATAGGTCCTTCTTCACCATCTCGATGGCAGAGACCGACTGAAAAACAATAAATCACCTTAACCTTTGATACTTTTAATCAAAATTTTGTATTGAATTTAAGTCTGCTTTTCTAGCAAGACAAAAACAACTTCAACAGGCCAGATCTCCAACTTCTTGACAAATCCTCTAATAGTCTATATTATGATTAAGTCAGGGTCACTGGCAAACAATCAGTGGCGCGTATAATGAACATCACATACAAGAGATCCTACACTATTTCATATTATGTTGGTATTTAGTTTGGTCACAATTAAATGTAAACAGAGCCAAACTTTTTAATAACCCTCCATGGCCACATCTAGTGGTTCCGGGTTGTTTCGACCGAAATCCCGTTCGCCCTAGGTTGTTTCGCGCTAAGTTGTTTCGCGCTAAGTTGTTTCGCCCTAAAACAAAAATATAAGGGCGAAACATTGCTTGGTATTTTCTTTCAATTTTAGTAATTTTAAGTCACAAATTAAGTTTTCTTAGTCTTCGATATCATTAAAATCAATTTCATAAAAAAAGTGTTTGTCTTGTTTTTAAGCGAGTGTGACAAACGGCAGCTGTGAAAAGCTGACTCCGCTCTCAAATAATCTACATGAAATATACCTAACACCAATGTAGAAAGTCATCAATAAGTTTAGTTGATATATTTAAATATTATTTAATATATATTAGCGTATAAATAAAAAATAATATTTAGGGCGAAACAACCTAGGGCGAACGGGATTTAGGGCAAAACAACACGTTACCCATCTAGTAAGGTCTGTATCTCTTCTTCCGGTAAAGAATTAAATGAATCATCTGAACTCTTGACATATGTACATCTTATATTTTCTCTAAGCAATGTTTAGCAATATTCAGTTACCAGTGTCAGCATATTGAAAAAAACAAAAACACAATGAATCATTTGTTAATAAGATATCGATTAACCCATGCCAGTAACACAGTCAATACTTGCAGACCTAGTACTTATATTAATACCCGACCTCCTCTGCCCCGGCCGCAATATAAAAAAAATATCTCGTCGTCAGAAAGCTACGTTATCGCAGCTATTGCAGACCATGTAAATGAACGGTCACGTGCATTAAAAGTCGTATACATGTAAGATATTTGTTTTAGCCTCCCAGTCATCATTCACTAACCGACAAAAAGACATTCTACCTGTCTACTGGCCATGGTAATATAAATACATCAGAGCTCGAATTGATAAGAAACATGCTTTTCGATGCGTTAAGGCCACAACAACGCAAATAGCAATGTCTCGCAAGTCATAATCCATCATGCCATTTGTAAACATGACGTAAGAAATACCTTTTCCTTGGCCGTCTGGAGCCAGCTCCCCCACCAACTGCCACCGTCATCTTTTCTGAAACATGAAAATTGAATATGCTAATAAACAGTTATATTAAGTCCATAACTAAACAAACTATCAATTATGTCCGAAGGTCTATGCCAAGTTTGTAAATATTTGTTTCACTTTGTGTTTTTGACATCTTACCCGTCCGCCATTTTGTAATCTCTATGAACATAGAAAAAGTATTGACGTTAAGATCAGTATAAATAACTAGTTTTGACATCATTATATTGAACTTTTATTTAAAAACTTGATACAGAATGATTTAGTTCAAAATTTAGTTATGTTCCTTTATGAGGATCAAATGCGTTGTTTATTGTTATAGTTTAGAGATTAAACGCTCCTACCGCTAGATGTCGCTTTCTATGTTTATCAACATCGACACGTGCCTTTGCAATATACCTTACCATGTCACCACCCACTGACTTCCGTGGCCCGTTATTTGTGCAAATTTTTTATCATATATATCCTGTCATTTAAATCAATAGAAACAAATTCATGTGTTTAACCAGCATATTTAAAAATGTTTTAAATATGCTGTCGTGCTGGCTGTAGAATTATAATTTATTATTTATCAGGTGATACACATATGTATCTATTATTTTTTTTTATTTAAACATATTGTATTGCCTATTTTAATCAGCAATGGGATTGGGCACAAGTTGCAAAACTTATACGGAGCTCTTTCTCTATCTACTGTAACGAATGAACGTAGTGTAAAAGCTTGATACAATGTAAATAGTTTTAATCCCTGCGCCATTCTGCTGGCAACGTACAATATGTATCAAGTGAGAAGAGGACATTCAGACGTCTCAAAAAGCTCAAGTCTTCTATCGACGTTCAACTTCAATCAGAAAACTGGCGATATCGTGTTTACAAATAGGTATAGTATTGTACTGCTATTAAACCGAGACGTACATGCTACTTATATGTGTATGGATTAAACTAGATGAAAAGACTTTGTCTCCACAGCTTGAACAAAAACAATCTTATCCAAGTTCTCACCTGGTCACCACGTTTTGATCGTTAATTGATGCCGATCTGTCCGTGGAAAAAAGAACACTTTGTTTCCCCAAAAAGTGGGCATCCCAGGAAAATGTTCTCAGTATAAAAGAAAACTTCTAATCATAAGTTATCAATATCTTATTGAGCCACACTAGTATTTCATACGATAAAGTATGTTTTGCAAGCTTCCTCTTTTATCTATGTTGTTCTTCTCTGTTTTCTCAGTAATTCTAAGCCTTTTCTTTTTTATCCGTTTGATATTTAAGACACTGTTTAATGCTATATTTCTATTGTTCCGTGCTGGTGAAAGTTCCTAATCTATAAAAATGATTTCTCTGTAATTCAGTACATTCCAGTTTATAGAGTAAAAGGAGGTGACACACTTTGTCAAATGCCTTACTGAAACCTAGGTATATATATATAGCCTTACTGAAACCTAGGTACATATATATATAGCCTTACTGAAAGCTAGGTACATATATATATAGCCTTACTGAAACCTAGGTACATATATATATAGCCTTACTGAAACCTAGGTACATATATATATAGCCTTACTGAAACCTAGGTATATATATATAGCCTTACTGAAACCTAGGTACATATATATAGCCTTACAATAGCCTTACTGAAACCTAGGTTCATATATATAGCCTTACTGAAACCTAGCTACATATATATAACCTAACTATAGCCTTACTGAAACCTAGCTACATATATATAGCCTTACTGAAACCTAGGTACATATATATAGCCTTACTGAAACCTAGCTACATATATATAGCCTTACTATAGCCTTACTGAAACCTAGGTACATATATATAGCCTTACTGAAACCTAGGTAATATATATATAGCCTTACTGAAACCTAGCTACATATATATAGCAACAGTCACTCTACGTCCGAGCTTTAGGACTTAGCCCTTCATCAGGGATTGGATGGTCCTCACCCTTATATCACATCCATATTTGAATACAGAAATACTGAAACCTAGATGTATTATATCGATGTTTTTCCTTGTACGTAGCTTCTGTCAAGTCTTTTAAAGCTTCAATGATACGAGTTGTGCAAGAGAATCAATATCTAGTTAGAACCACAGTGTGCTTGCTGAATAGGTTGTTTCGGTTCATATGCTTTATTAGTTTGTCCCGGGTGATTCTTTGTACTACTCCGCACGGTACGTCCCTATCACCGATCCTCTTCTTCTTTAAATATAGGGCATGTGTTATCTTTTAACATGCAATTGGTAATCTTCCCTCCTGTATTTTGTCATAGAAAACTGTATGGACTATTGCAAGACTCCATACTTTAGACTATTAGTGTCAAATGAATATATTGTAAGGTCCTCGAAGTCTGTTGTGGTTTATTTGTACCATGACCTTGATCACCTGTTCTTCTGTTATGGTTATATTTTAGCGGTAATTCGCACGTCCCATCTTCTATTGTGGGACGATTGTCTGTATTGCATAAAAAAAGTATCCACTAGCGAAATATTTGTTCAGCGTGTCTGTGATTCTCGTAATTGATTGATTCCCTGAATCTTACAGGATATTGCCAGTGATCATGAGTGATACAGCTTTGGGTCTTAGAGGGTTCGTCTTAAACTAGCTGTTGATAGGACGTTAAACCCTATACAACCAACCAACGTACAATAGTTTGGGGTTGGTTGTCACTATTTCGTTCTGGAAGACCTTTCCCATAAGCGTACTTGATGTATGAAATGATTGAAGATGCTGTCTTCATGACATGGACTCCTTGTTTACTATTATTTTTTAAAGAATGATATACCACGCCAACTTTAATGCTTTAGCTTGATTTGTTTGCAGAGATAATATATGGGATTAGGTAATCATGAACTTAGCCCGAGTTTTCTCTAGCCCTGACACCAGACTTAGACATTTTTGACAGATAGATGTCTGGTGTCAGGGCCAGAGTAATCTCGGGCTATCACGAACTGTTTATTTTGGATCAATCAATGCATACATAAAAAATTAAAGTGAAGTTGAAAGAAAGTGAAATATGGTATTGTGCTTCGGCAATTATAAAAAAAATCAATTTCGAGCGCTTAATTCTAAAATACGTATATGGCAGTTTCAATTAAATATATTTATCAATTTTTTTAATGATATGCTTTATTTCCCACCTCAGTTAAATGTGCAAGATTTACAGGAATTCTACATTGACGATAGCTCAGTTGTTTGATAACTGGAGGAAAAAGACAAATAAGATTAGTAATTTACAAAATCATGCACAAAACAAACCACATTCAAAGCCTTCCCAACATTCACACGCCTAAAGCTTTAAAACCCGCTTCAGATAAATACTAAATTATTGGACGTTTCATAAATTAAAACGTAAACATACGACACACACTCTTTGAGATGCAGCAGCCTGACTATTGAACAACATACAAAAACTGTTAACACAACAACAAACATCAACCAATTTTTAAATATGTGGCATCTTGTTGCCATGGGATGGTTCCAAGTGCAAAGGTGCAACTTGGAAATAAATCAAAAACTACACTCTTCTCTTTTCACTTTATGCACACTTTTGTCAATTTTGTTTTAATGTTTTTAATCTCTATTAGATAAAAATGCTTAGCTATAAATTATCAAATTAATGAATAATATAATGTAAAATGGATATTAATATGCAAGTCTTTAAACAAATAATTAAGTAAAACATGTATATGTATGCACGTGTTTGTGTGTGTATGTATTTGTATGTCGGTCAAAAGTCCTCCTGAACTTATGTTATATGTTTGATCTCACCGATTTACAATACAATTTATCTATCTCACCTCTTTTTTCCCAAAAAGAAAGTATACATTTTTAAGAACTCTTTTATTAGGAAATGAATGCCACACACGTATGTCGAAAAGGGGAATTCGAAGCAGTTAACTACTAACTCAGGGATATAAGATGATCACCATTAAACATTCACAGTGAATACATCATGATCAAGGTACAGTGAATAATTTATCAAACTATGTACAATGGATACATACTAATACAAGTAAATATTTAATGTTGTTTGTAACACACCTTTTCACTGGTGTGTTTACAGTCTAGCAAATGATAGACCGAAAATAAGGACGACACCTTCTGATAACGTTATTCCGTCTTTGCGTATTGTTATCTTCTCTAGTGAGCAGGTATTCATTGTTACGTCATTGATTTGTGTGAGAAAATTACGTCGTTTTCTCAAAAATGGATGACGTTACTCTCACAAACTAATGACGTAACAATCAATACCTGCTCACAAGAACAGTTAACTCTGCAATACGAAAAGACGGAATACACAAACCACTATTTTTGTACCAATAAATAAGAAGTCATTTGTTTCACATGTTTTGTACAAGGAGTTTTCCCCTTTCTGGAACTATAGATAATAAAGTGGTCTATCGGTTTTCGGTCTATTAATTTATTATTTGTCCTATCCTTAAATGGATACACCATAATACATGTACAATGATTGCATTATTATCTATGTTAGTGAATACCTTACAACATACATACAATGAATACACCAAGTTATATGTGTACAATGGAAACGTTATATAAAAGTACAGTTAGGTAGCTGCGGATAACCATACCGTCAAGATCATTCATCTTTACCAGGTACATATTTTTCATTTTATTGTTATATACCTTTTGAAAGTATTTATCGAGAAATCGATTAAGGGGTTTAAATTAATTCAACAGCTATCTAAAAGTAAACAAAGTTATTGACGAATTTATATGCCATATAAGGAGAATTCGTTTTTTTGAAAGTTGCTAATACTAGTAGGAGTCGAGCGTACAATGCATTGTTAGCTTACGTTTCTATTTCTGTTTTTTGTTTTTGTTTTTAATTTCATCTATTTTGTTTTGACACATATATCATATTGTGACGATACTTAAATAGAGCTTTTACATTAAAGTTTCTTATAAAAGTGAGTTCATTTTACAAAGATAACCTTCACATTTATACGTTTGTATCGACACATGAAGGTATGTCTTGTTGGATTATTTTTAAATAGGGCAAAACACTATAAATCATATATATATACAATTTTATACATTGCAAATAAAATATTATATGAACCACTCTAAAATATATCAGAGACTTTAACAAATACACATTTTGCAGATAAATTAATACCATAATATAAATTGTATAGATAAAGTTGTTTTGTTTAAAATTGCTTTGTAGTTAATGGTAGAGGCGGTATCAGTTAAATGATGTTCATGCTGGAATAATGTATTGAGTTTACCAAGTTTTATTAAGCATATACATCATAAATCACTCGTGTAATACCATGCTGGTTTTGCTAAATCACAAGGAACATGTTGCATCATAAAACAGACACATTGAAATAAAGATTGCGTCACCTTCTGTATGGTACATTTAGGTGACGAGTACAGGTTCTCAACTCCAAAGGAAGGCATTCGTATGTTTTCATTTTTATTTTGATGATGTGATACGACAGCAAAATCAAGCAAACGCACTACATTTTCTCAAGTTGGGTATTTTATGGAGATAAGGCTTGTTATCAAATTGTTTACGTCCGTATTTGGTTCACTGTCCGTTTCTTCATATTGTGGTGTTTTGTGACGAATTGTTCCGTCAGTACATTACGGATACTACCTCCAACTGCACATTAATTGATGATATTATTCATATTTTAAGTTTTAAAATATTTCACAAGTACAACTTATCCATCGTAAGGTAAATCCAGGTCTCAACACACGAATACAAATTTCTCGGTTTCCGTTTCTACACAGCCTTTAGTTTCCAGTTGAAATTCCTATTGCCTTACTGTAGAAGGGTCAATCCAATGTCTCCCGCAACTTTGACATATGGACCATACTGTTGAGCTCCTAAATGGTTCCGCAGACGTCTTACGACGTTTAAGCATGAACATTGGCGATGTAACACTAATGCTGTTCTGTAGTCAATGATTGACCACCTATTGAATCGTATACTTTGCTGAACGTGCCGAAATAGACTCCAACAACCGTCTTGTATTCCGTATTGAGCTGGTCATTTGTCCGGCTTGTTGAAATAGCTACTGAGTGAACTGTAACGTCCGCATCCAAACTGTCCGTCATAACTAAAGCAAGGAAGGTGAGAACGCTTGTTTGAGTCCCTCAAGGTGGTAGGGAAAACCTGTTTGGAGGGATTCCAGAAATCTGTTTCTGATTGTGAGTCGGGCTCAGCTTTTTTATGTCACAAATTTTGATAAAATCAACTTTATCCAGTTGATATGAATTAACAGCCAGCAATGTGATATGCATGCACATTTTTATGCCATATCGATAATCCTATGTAAATGTGAATACAACACTAGTCACGCATGCTAATAGAGGTCAGAGGGTGAACATTTGCGGACGAAAATCATGCGGTAACAGCATTGTAATGGACTAGTAATTTGTCAGATTTTAGGGGTCCAGTCGTGATTTTGGACCATGCGTATTTTCTTGATTTGCAATTCGTTGACTGAGAATACTTCCCGTAAATCATCGTCCGTTAAAGTGAGAAACAGTCGCCCGTCCACTTTTTCCTTCTGACATATTTCTGCAACATTATTCAGTCCACATATGATCAATCGATTGGCTAATCCGGTTATGGAAAGTGACGCGAACGAAGTACCTGCTTTACCAGCGCCACCTACAGAAAGTGGAGTGTATGCGTTATTCGGCGGCTTTTCAAGTGCTAATCGTTTCTCTAACATGTTATATCGATTATCGATTTCTTTGTGATTCTGCTTCTCATTCAACTTTTTCGTTGGTTTAATTTCTGGATATACATAGTCTTCATCGTCTTCCTCGTCATTATCATCGTCTTCTGTAACAGTTTTCTCCTTCTTCATTGCGTTTGCTAATTTTGACTTGACTTTCTGCATCCTTTCTTTCATGTTAAGTTTGGAGAAGAATTCTATGGTCTTGTGTTTAAGTGAATAATCTGGGCTTTTGGCTGTCGGTAGTTCTATGTCTTCAGCTTCGTCATATATATTTTCAGTTTCTTCATCTGCTACTTCGTACATATCATAAGGGTATTCTTCTTCAAGTGTCGAAGATATCTCGTTGTTCTGAAATTTAAATGAGATTAATCAGAGCTGTATTTGTGAGTGATATAGAAAGAATAATGCGGACAAGCTGGAATGTTAAATAACAGAAGGTAATACCGGTATGCTTTCACATGAAATTCGTTATGCATATAACTACTGGTTGTCTGTAGCCACATAAACAATGTAATGAGATTGTGTATTTTTTACTGTATCCTCATTGGTTGGATCATAACTACGTGAAGGTCAGTATTTTTTTCTGTATCCTCATTGGTTGGATCATAATCACGTGAAGGTCAGTATATTTTGTTATTGACTCGGTGTTACTATTTTGAGAATCACCAGGTTAATATTCACTTAATGACGTTACTTCAATTGTAACATTACCATGCTCTTTGCCAAATGCAGCACTTTTCTCTTGACGGGTTTCATATCTTATATAACAATTAAAGACTTTTATTTCGGTGAATATGCGTCGTAAAGACCTGAAAAGTTATTTTGACCGAGACAAAGTATTTCCCAGGACCATATAATCACATATTCACCTCATCAGAAGTCCACAGTTGATAAATATAATAATATAATAATGCATTCATTACATCTATAAACAAAATATGTAAACCCAACAAGACAGAGAAAACAAAGTGTTGATGGAAACTCAACCCTGGTATAATTACGTTGTAATAGACTAGAGGATTGTAAACAAAGCTTAATTAACAAAAAAAAATCAATTTGTGTCCTGACATCAAATTGTAGTATTATGTGCCTTTCACGACTGAACTGTTCTCAGATAGTTGTGTTTGGGTATAAATACTGCCTGCTATAACCGAAAATGTAATTAGGTCGTGTATCATATGACTAGTTGCCACACATACATTGTACTATTCATGTCAAAGTCTGAATTGTTTGTAGATTTTATATTGTGATTATCCGATGATAACAATCACGAAAAAATGTATCAAAATATAATTTATAAAGTACATTTCATACCGGTATCAAAATTTGATTTCTTGTTTTGAGTTGATTACAATTTTTTACTATTGTGACGTTTAAAATTGGTACCAAAATGCATCTCATTCAAATAATTGCTTTGGGAAGCTAATGATTTGGAAATTGTGCAATCCTTATGTCTCCACATGGAGCAATCTGCATACGGGCACTGGTATTTGTTATGTAGATAGACACACTTTCTGTTTACATGTCTTAAACGTGCGTATCACGATACAAGCGCGTGTATAGTATGAATCACCAGAGTTACCGTTCTGCCTATATATGAACAACTCATACATCAACCTTCCAATATCCATAAGTCTACGAGATAATTGATATGGAGGTCAATACACCTTATCGATAAGACATGCACTCATGGATCTTACCTGTTGATATCGATTACTTACCTCTGTTCTACCTGGGGGCTTGGGTCCCTGCATGTCCAGTTTGCTATGTTCTAGGTGGAGAACAACAATATTAACATAAAGTTACTTTTTAAACTCTTCAGGTAATAAACTTCAGTCACAGACCACGGTCAAAACATTGACATTGTCAGGAGTATTTATCTTTGTCTACCAGGGCCCAGTTGTTCAAAAGGTGGTTATATTAGCTTAATCACTGTTTAATGTCATTTTTCAACCTTTGATAATTTCGTCAATATTCAAGGTAAAATCTCACAATTTTGCATGTAAATTCACTCTACTACATATTTGATATCTGGAAAGTTGTATCTAATTCAATATTTTTGTTTTAAAGTTACACACAAATTAAAATTTGCGCTAATCACCTTTTGAACAACTGGGCCCAGGAGGTATTACTTTTTCTTTAAAAAAATATCCATCAATGTAGTTGATAAAGAATACTTGCAGATTTCAATAGTGATTTTACAACAGAGAATATATAACGCAGTGCCTTTTTTGTATTTGTCTATTAATCATTTTGTATATTATCAAACTAATTTTCTTTGCATTTCATACATCATTTAGAAGGTACCTAATAAACTGGATGTAGACGGCTTACGAGGAGGAGGCATCGGTTTCCTCTCTTCGTCTGTAAATATCAACGTCAGACCATTTATTATACATCACATTGACGTAACAATTAATTATTTAGATTTTATATTTTGCTTATTATTTATACTATGTAAATTTCTATTGTTTTTATGGAATATGAGTTCGGTATGTCCTTATCAATATGCAATCAATACATAGCACACGATTAAGATGTTTGCAAAACATGTCAAAATGACGGCAGATTAACCGTATTTGCAGAGTTTACAATCGGTAATGCTAGTTACCTCATTGTTTACATACGATCTCTCATGAAACACCAGGATGTCGTAAATACCACTAGTAATGTGTGCTAACCATTTTCCAAAACTTTATGGTATAGATAAGAGAATACCTCGGCCAGTCGTTTATATCGTACTATCAGCTTCAGTCAATTAGACCTATTCACATCCCAAAAAAGATTGTAAAAGAATATTCGAGTTACGCTTTCATATGTATTTATCTTATGTTACCAATTTGTTCCTTGTTATGTGCGCCTAAGCTATATGTTTATCATTGCGGGATAAATGACGATCCACATGCAGGTTTAATGAGGAAATGGTATGGAACTAGAGATACCGTATCACTGGATATCATCTAACGTGTAATACATATGTCACGTACTCCAGAAAATACGCACACTTTATATATCTAACTATACATTTTACCTTTTGATGTATGTGATTGTATGGATTTTGCCGTGTATACTAGTAAATGTTTGACACTGATAACTCAGACATTTGGTAGATAAGACATGCTGCAACATATCACAAGGTACAAGATCCAAACTCTGTTAGTCATCACTTCTTCTTTTTGTACACATTTTGACACAAATTATCAGTGTTCGACCAATTCTGTAGCTAGCTTCGCTGAATCATCATAACATAAACATGAATATTGCGACAGATATCCCAAACGAATGACCATCAAATAGACAAGTCAATTCGGCTACATCATAAGCGTATGTACACTAAGGTGTTATAAATGTACGAAATAACCATCAAATAGACAAGTCGATTCGGCTACATCATAAGCGTATGTACACTAAGGTGTTATAAATGTACGAAATGATGATCAAATAGACAGGTCGATTCGGCTGCTTCGTGAGCTGTACGAAATACGATAAAATTGACAAGTCGATTCGGCTACGCTTTGTTTTAATATCTTGTGGATGTTATTGTCATCTGGTACATATTTCACATCTCAGTGTACATACACTTTGCTGATCATATATCTGTTGACAATTGAGTTCATAGCGCACTAGTTATCGAAACATCAACCACAAACGTTTCCCTGGCTGTGCTATATGAGGCTGTAAGTATTTACTTGTATACTACAGAAACACTGTATTGCAATGACATTATTATGGTGATGCAATACATATCTATCGCTCACTGGGCCTGGAATAACAATTGATCAGCATATAATAGATATTTTATCAATCTTATCGGGGTATATGATAACCTATATTGCTACTATTTGATGAGGTAGACTAAATAAACAACATACAATAAACGTGATCAATTTATGTGTTGTTTATCTTATATTCATTAGCATGCATACGTACACGCTTTTTTATTTAAAGAAAACAATGAAATGATTATAGAGAAATGTTGAGGTAATTAAAGAGTAAAATGTTGAGATGATTCATTTACTTGGTTTTCACGTTTTACTTTACACATAAACTCGTCAGTATCATGTATACCTGGTAGCAAAGTTATTCGCAAAATATAAAGACACGCCTACCTGCTGGCTTAGTTTTGGATTTCCCTCTCGCTGGGACGGGAGGAGGCGTTGATTTGCCTTCAAGTGAGGTGCGGTTAGCAGGTACTGGCAGTGAAAAATCAACGTAAGCGCGAGATGGTGACGGCTTCGGTGGGACGCTGTTCGACGTAAATGGCATGTTGACTTCGTCACATTTTGTCAGACATACAATGACGTCGATATTTTTGGCTGTGTCTTTGTTGAACAATATCTGCTTGCATGGAATATTGTCATCTTCGCTTACATTTTCACATTTGTGAAGGACACTTTTATAGCAGTAGCCAATGATTTGGTTCCCGTCAACGGAGTCCAGCTTAAAGATATCCCCCCGTGAGATAGATTCGGACTCCTGTTCACCATAGCTTCCGCCCTCCACTCTGACTATGACTGGGAAGGTGCGAGAGGAAATAACCTCTTCTAGTGTTAGAACATCGTCACTCCAAGTCAAATCGTCATCTGTGGTAGCCATCTTCCTGTTTTACAATGTGTTAGATAGCAACGCAACACTCTAGTTGCCCTAACCTGGTGTATTCCCGAAACAACATGGAACGCGGAAGGTATTCAGATAGCATATATTGAATCATTTGTTATCGCTGATAACCTCGATCTCGTATGTGTTACAGCTTTTTAATGCACATGTTACATAATAGCTAGAGGATTTCGACACTGATAACATAAACTAGTATAACTTTCAGATTTTCATTCGTTAAATGTTAACAGTTTTATTCGTCCCTCAATGAGTCGCGATTCCTGTTAATGTCTCAAAAATAAATTTAATTGGCTATTACTGCATATAATGACTGTTGTAAGCGGATTCCCTATTTTGAGAAACATTTTCCTGATGCCCAATATTACAATTAATGAGATGCATGCTATCATTTGTGCCATAATACCTTCTCGCTTTAAGACTTCGCAAGACGCAATTCACAAAAACTTTGACTTCAACTTGTCATGTACTCATCTGATTACTGGTGTCCTAAACCACTTTATTTCACAAAGCATACTAGCATTATAGAATACATTATTATACCTCATCTTTATAACAGCGTGTATGATTGAAAAATGAACAACTACAACTTAGTTCCGACTGACGGAAGCAGACGACAACAATTGTCCGTCAAACTGATCAATTCTACTATTCCGTCTTTGCATATTGCAGAGTTATCTTCTCTTGAGAGCAGGTATTGATTGTTACGTCATTGGTTTGTGA
>JAUMHH010187462.1:0-14417 GCA_032359455.1 Chlamys rubida | reverse complement strand
GTTGCTACATTACTAATAGAAGTCATTGTACTTCATATTAGTTTATTATTCATCTCGTCTTCAAAAATTGTGAACTAGAATTGTCACTGTAAGCACAGGACACGTGGAACCCGTGTAAGTCAAAACAAGGATTTCTTTTTATACAAATAATCAGCGTTTTATTGAACACGAAGTGCAAGATGCATCATTGATCAAACTGATCCACTATTTGGTCAAGCTTAGTTAGAAACGAAGGTGGATCGACATTTTATGTGAAAAAAAACTTAGATTTGCTATATATCCTATTTTTGGTATTCGGAGCCTCTCTAGAAAATTGAGCAATAGCCACCACTACAGAGTTATAAATGACTGAAGCAGACGGCAACAAAGGGACGTCAACCTGATAGCCATTTCTATTGGATATCTGTTTTATTTCGGCCAAATAACATCTCCACGATTAATCATATTTAACTCGGGTGAATGTATGATGAAACTGGGAAGTATGAACAAGGAAATATGGATGAGGATATTTCTCGGTTTTTCCTGAAGTGATGGGCAATGCATTAATATATTATTAAATTTTATCCTGACATTTATAATCAAGTTGATATCATAAGTTTTCTTTAATAATCCCTGTTTACACAAATATATAATGTTATATAATGAAATATAATGCTATATGATATACTATAATGTTACATAATATAATATGATATATATATAAAACAATTCACTTAAATCATCAATCATAATTATCTTATTACCTATTGTAATACCTTAAAATATCCTTTCACGAATATTTTCTTAAAACTGGTCGACCAAAAGTTAATCTTAAATCTATCTTCAGTTTTGTTTCTTGAATAAACAATATATTGATATCTTATCAACTACATGTTACTACCTGTATATCATATTTTGATTTTTTAAATTGTTATTGTCGGGATAAATCAAGGAAATATTTTGATGATAATCTGTTATTACAAACATGTGTAAGAATACATATTACCCCTGTAATTAAAATAAGAAAATAAACATTATTAAAGATACAATATTCACTCATAAAGCATATGATTTTAACAAAAAAGGTGTGCTTCTATCAATAGCAATAGTTTATATAGAGTGCAAATTGACAACGTCGTTCTACGTACAAGGGAAGTAACTGCATACACAACACGATGCATACAAAGCATTATGGGTAAACTTCTTTTCTGGTTTTATAAACTTATGGTTTAACACCAACACACACACACACTAACGTTTTTGCATACAGATTTGACGTATTGTTTGTACGTATGTGTAGCCCCAAATTATCATTGTTAAAAGCTATTGTTGCTAAAACAGCTTTATTGCCAAAGAATGATACCCCACACTTAAAAGGACATCATGAATAATTTAAATATACAGACCAGGGTGGTACGTACGATCAGATTAAATCTAATTGAACGGACGGCCGATAGGATACGTGTTGTAATTGATATTTTGTTTGAAGTACATTGTTTGTCATTGGCAACCACACTGTGGGATACAGTCACGTACTGTGTCTGCATTTCTTATTCCAGAAGAGCAATTTGTTAACATTTTGTTTATAAAAAGAAATAATTATTGTTTCTAAATAAAAGTAAATATTTGATGTAGATGACATACATGTTACATGAATACCTGATGTGCATAGTTATATGTTATGTTTGATTTCAATATTTGTATAAATGGTCTTAATAATCTTGTAGAGTATCAAAAGAACGGAAACAAGTTTCAAAAAACAAATCACGTTACTGCAAAACTAAGGCACGTAACCCGTATCATTGAAGTATGAGAAAAAAACATATCTATTTTAATTAAACAGTGTTCACACTTTGATAACCATGATGTCGCATGTTCGTATTCCTTGGTGTGGACTAGTCTGTATCATAATTCACCATCTGTCTAACACCGGGAATGTCAACATCTAACCATGGTAAGTAACGTCAGTTATTGATAAGTTATTTACGTTTATTTTTCATATTGAGGATTATATTTACGAGTTGTTAAGTCTGACAAAACCAGGTATATCTGTACCATAACACAAAAATAGTTATTAAAGCAGAGCATAGAAAGACATTGTGTTACGAATCGTTATACCAAAATATGCATGTCTATTTATAGAAGACAAATTATAGTACCGCAGGTAACAAGTACTGTATATGAATGTTTAAAATGGATTGATATTCATTGAATACTGGTAAAATAAAATATACATATATAATTGTCATAATTAAAAAGAATATCTTATGGGTTTATATAACGCTGTGATGACACATTTCCTTGAACATGTCATTTTTTTTTATATTTTAATTCTTAATTGTTTCAGATTTATGTTTACATATGACATATAAGATATATAAAGTATTATTTCATTATTAAAGTTATCTTTTTTTTATAGGCAAGCCAGTTAACAGATAACCAGCTAGCAGGTTTGTTTCTGACCACTGTATCTAATAGCAACTTCATTGTATGATTGCTGCACATAATAGTGGTCAATTTGTTTGCAAATCTGCATAAATAGACAACCTAATCTGATAGGTGTGGTTTTAAATATAATAAAATATTCCATTATAGAAGTACACTTGATCGAATTATTATTGATAATTATCGCTGATTATAATTGTTAAAAATGTTATCACTATATTATTATGAAAACTATAAAAAAAAATGCAAAGTGATTTTGAAAGGTATCTGCTTTTCATTCAAGAGTTTAAAGACACGTTTAAGCTGTTTGATAAAGACGGCGATGGAACGATAGACTCAAAGGATATAGCACTCCTAATCAGATCTCTAGGTGCAGCTCCTACAGAGGCCCAGCTCAAGGATATGATGAATGACGTGGACCCCACAGGTAATTATCTCCCTTGCATTATTATGAAAATAACACACCTTTGCCAATAGAAAAAATACATTTCTTTGACAATAAAAAAGCACATCTTTGAACGTAAAATAAGATCATTTCTTTGACAATAATATTGAATATTTTACACTAAAAAGGATAAATTTGCTTGAAAATAAAACCATATCTTTGAGAGTAAAATTGATAGAATAGCATTCATAATGATAACATATAATTGACAATGCATAGCATTGACAATGATAATATGAATTTACCAAGATAAAATATCTTAGATAATTATAACATGATTTGACTATATTAACATGACTTTGTGATTGTATTGCAACATGTCTATACATGTGGTAAGATAGTTGTCTATGATAACTCATTTTTGCATTACAATAAAATGTGTTTGGCTATTAAAATAAGTTTTTACTATGGGTACATGTCTTTGACAATATAATTTTTTTTTTCATTAACAGAATTTCCTATTTTAATATAATGATATGTCTAGAAGATGAATTTAACATACACATATGTGATCGCACCTATAAAAAGAAATATATAATATGTCAAAAATGAGTTACATTTTACATTTACATACTGCTGTTAAAACTATAACAAAATTTCCTTGAAAATCTCTTTAATAGACGCATAAAATGAAAGGACATATTTCATTCGCATAACACTAGTTTATGTGACAACAAATGCGTTAAGTTCTATATGTGTGTACACAAAATATGTCGTGACTTCTATTTCTATTATATATTCTGTATATCTTTGATATGGAACGTTCATATTTTCTCAGGACATGGCACAGTAGATTTCCAGGATTTTTTGGAATGCATGATTCGGTTCCTCCCTGATGGACATGACGAGGAGGAGGAAATTTTTAACGCATTCAAGACATTTGATAAAGAGAACAACGGTCTGATCAGTGCAACAGAAATTCGTCATGCTCTCACTAACTTGGAGGAGAAACTGACAGACGAGGAAGTAGATGAATTGATTCGAGAGGCCGATTCTGATGGGGACGGCTTCATAGAATACAGTGGTTAGTTTGCTTTTAAAGAGAACAGCACTCAATTTTAAATTCCAGCTGTATACATATATGGGTATATAATTTGTATGTACGTACGGCTGCGGTTTAATACATTATCCCTGATACTCGTGCCAGTGATCCATGTCAACAAACATATTCAATGTTCGGCTATTACCTGTATCAATGACCTGTCAGGAGAGCGAAACAGTCATCTTTTAAAACTTTTTTCAATGACCTTTCAGGAGAGAGAAACACTCCTGTTCTAATACATATATGTTATATAATATTATGTTTTGAGATATTATTCACAATAATACATTAAAAATAACAATAGCATGGTGAAAGTTTAAATATATCTATAAAATAAACTCATAATAAAATAGTACTGTTTTCATATATAAACAAACAGATAACATTTACATATATCTAATGAAAAAAAAAAAAAATCTTTTTTCATTTTTCAGAGTTTGTGAAGATCCTTGCGAACCCGTGAAGCACGAAAACGACTATACACCAACTTCATCATAAACATAATCTATAATAGTTTAATGCTGGCAACAGATAACAACTTTTGTGGAATTATTCCATTGTGGTTATCTTCATATTCGTTACATTAAATGTGATTGTCGATTTCTTTAAACGACGATAACTCATCAGGTTTCGATTTTCGTTTACCTCTCGTAGTAGCATAATATCACAGATCTCCAATAAATTAAGAGATTATAATTTGTGTTGAAAGATAAGTCTTCAATAAAACATGTCAATGAAGAACGTATGTATTTATTGTTTCTACAAGCATTCTTTATAAGGTTTCAATGAAACATTATTATGCACATTTCCCCCCAAGAAGGGGTAGATGTCATTGACATTAGTAATATCCTGCTTCATGGGTCTTTTGAAGCTAACATGTCACACTTAGCAAATTCTAGGTTAAGCTAATGTCTAGCAGGGCACGTAGTAACGATCATCTAACGAATACCCATAATACAAAGCTACGAGAGCTATCAATGAACGGCGTACGTATAGAGACTCCTATCTTTAATTGGAATGTGAAACAAAAGATTGCAACGAATGGGCAAAACAAAATCTTGCTGATTTAGAATCAGTTAAACACAGGTCTATAATTGCGAAAACAATTAGCAAATTGAAATATAAAACAAAAACAGAAAAAAAGCATTTTGTTTATTTATCGACACAAATGTTCAACCACACCAAACGTTCTACATGATAAGAATGCTGCTCACATTGAGGAATTCATGGAATATTGTTTTGCCTCAAGTCAAAAGATCTGTGAATCTATATTTAAACCCTTTACTCATTTCTTCCGATCAGAACATTGGACATTTCTACCCTGTACGCTACCACACCCTATACCAAACAGAAAGGCTATCTTATTACGAAATCGATCCTTTCTAATGGAGACCAATTGCGATATCTAGTGTTTAACTACACAGGAGTATATTTTGTTTTAAAATACATCGGAGACAGACTTAAGATAAAATTTACCGTAGATCAAATGGGGAGAATGATTCATTCCTGGTTGATAGCATCGTTGATGAGTTCTTTGTTAAGATTTTCCAGCACCTGACTGTTGGCATACCAATAGTGACAAACCGGGACTTGCTCACGTCTGCCGCTTACCTTCTTTACTTTCAAGATGATCTGAAGGGATAGCTTACAACAAAGCTTAAAAAGCGCGATGATTTACTTTTCTGAGCATTTTTGTTCCTTTTCTTGATGGCAACATTACTTATTCCAATCATACAATGCTTACAATTGTGGAAATTGATTTTTTATTCACGGTTGATCCGAACGCGATTTGGAGATAGGCAAGTTGATGACAACTATTGGAAATAATAAGCTATGTTCTATTTTTCCTTCTGCTATGTTAATATGACGTTTTTGATTATGCTTAATAGCTTCCCTTGTTTTTTCGTTGTGACTACTCCGATTTTCCTCTCAGAAGTTTATATTGCTAGGATTTGTGCTGGGTTTACACGGCAGATGTTGTCAATAAAGCAGAAGAGACTAACCCTTATATAACACCTGCCAAATTCTCCTTTACACATTTCAATTATGTCCATGTAAATATACTTTCCTGTTAAATTTAAGCATAATATTGGAACAAATACATGTATATATTAATTAATATCAAATTCTCTATTAATCTGTTTTGGTGAATTGTTTTAGTTTGTGTCTCAATATTCCATATGTGTTAATCAGCTTTCCAAACTAGATACTTTTTTTTATTAGAAGGAAAAATAACATCAAATTATTTACACTCCTTTGTTACTGTTTGGAACGTTGATCTAATTAAATTAATGATATGTGAACCCTGGCCTACGGTCAATATACCAGCTGTGAGATCATGCTATATATATCAAGCAGAATAATACCTATAGCACCTGCAGTTGACCTTATTACTGCTAAAATATTCCACTGCAACACCACTTTTAAAGTTACATGTATAAACAAAAACTCATAATTTTTTTCCAAACGTCATGAATACGGTTATATCTGCCATACCAAGATATCAGCGCCTTGTGTTGACACCGAAGACGTATGACACCGGGCTATTTGTTTTCGGGACGTGAACACGAACTGGTAATCCTAATAGGGGTGATAGAATATTCAAAATTGCTAAATACATTTGCGCCTTTTTATGCGCCGATGTCTTGCATGAAACATCTGTTCTGGAATTTTTTGAAACAAAAGATGACATAATAATAATAACAAAATATACTTGAATATATGAAAATGTTCACTTAGGACATATTGTTTTAAGCTGACCATACGTAAAGTATTATAGACAAGATAATGATGGGCATAATTCGGCCAACTATATATTGTTAAGTAAACTATGGATCAGTTCAGATTGGTTACCCAAGCACGAAACACCTCATGAACATTTACAATGCATTGTTTTTAACAGGACAATTTAAGGCGAAACATAATTAATTGTTCATTACAAACATTCTAAATAATAAAATAAAACAGGTTTGTCTTATTTTGTTTGTTTGAATATTAACTTCCTTTTGTAGAAATAGATGAACAATATCGTTTTTCCCATTACGATTATTTAAACAATGTCCTTTAAACTAGAATGATAGATAATACAAATTGATTCTATTGTCCGATTGTTTATAAAGCACATAGACTTTTTATGCAATATAAATTGCTAATTTCATGTTATATTAAATCGTTTTTTTTTATTGTGTATAGTACTTTGAAAACAATATAGACACCATTTCGTATATGTAATCCTGCAATGCTCCTTCTAATAATGTTTTCCTTGTCACAAACGCAGATATGATTACGCATGACCTTAGTTAATTTGTTGTACCAGATTAGGGTGGACTTTTAACAAATGACAATCGTTTATGTAAGGGTAACGCACTGTTAAGGAGGATATTTGGCAAAAACACGATGGTAAGTACAAAGTTTCTCACTTGTTTGATCATTTTATTATTCCATTTAACAGTAACTGATTAATATATTATATTGCCTGTACGTCTGTTGGAAATGACTATTCTCCTCGTGTATAGGCTATTAATATAGCGTAGTATAAACAACATATCAATAAAGGTAGATGTTTTTGTAAACCGCATACAAATGAGCCAGTGAAAAGGGAGTTGATAATGATTTTACAGCTCGTGCCCCGATTCTTTTCCTGTATTTTGGTATATATTTATATTAAAACCAACAGAAATAGTGAAAGAATATCACATGAAAACAAGTCTACATATAATTACAGATACATATTTTTTCATCATGTATTTTTCATAATAATCACATTTTAATTTGATCTTACATGAATTATAATAAAACAAGTTATATACCATGCAGCATGGATTATTTGAAAAAAAAATTCCTGCTGGTGTTTGCTGATTGAGCCATTATATTATAATTTTCCATTAAAGCATAACAGTATAAATTACACGAGGCAAGTGGTAAAATATATTAAACAATCGATTTCTTTTCGAAAGATATCGTGTATCGTTCGATTGGACAAAGCTCTGCAAGTGTCATTTATACATCTATGCATGAATTACAGTTGAGATTTTAGGTAATATTTACATATGGAAATGTAAGTTAAAGCTTAAACCCCAAATACAGATTAACAGGAGATTCTGGGTATTATCAGCTATCCCTGATTTAACTGACACTAGCGGGGGGACCGGTCATACCCTAAGCTAATGAAACAGCCCATCGCATTCAATGTCTGATGGACAGAGTCTTGCATCTGTTACAGTTCAAACAAGGATCATTCAGACCAACAGAATATTACACCCACCCCCATCCATCTGTATTGTTTACATATTTTAACTGAAAATGTAAAGTCGAATGTATACAACGCAATACATTCGTTAATTAGAGCATACGTTACACAAATCCCTAAGACCTAAATAATCCTCATTATGTATTTCTCTACTTGGCACAGACAAAACATCTCAACTCAATGGCCATACTTCACATTGGCCACACTTGCCACTGGAATACTGCTTTATTTCTTTTAGTAGGTGTGTAGTGAAAACGAGAATACAGCTCAATTAGGCCTCATGCAAGGCTGCATACAGGGCTTGAGGTGAAACATTAATGTCAGTATTGAGGTTGATAAATGGTTTTCTTCCCGCACAGAAGAATTGGGGGTTAAAGATAAAATATTTATGTTGCATTTCATTACATCGACTTTACCGTGTAATAGCGGTACAGGTACAGTAACACTTGTTCGACTAAAAAGTTGCTTTACGACAGATTCACTCGATGAAGAAAACTGTCTTGATTCACATATTTTTTATGTTATACATTTCCTTTATCTTACCTTTAAATTTGATTTAACAGGTGGCGGTTGGAAAGCAGCTAAAACTAATCACTTTCTATCTTTCAAATATAATAATATTGACGACAACGATGGCATCGTGCCTCTCCTTTGATAAATCTATTAGTTCTTACCACTTTCACTAAAAGTAAATGAAACAAAATGTCGTTGTAGAGTTTTGTCTGATATTTTGCACAAACATCATTAACGATAATTAAATATATGTCATAAAATCCTAAGAGAACACAAGACAAGTGTCTCAAAGATCCCTGTCTCACTGCATTTTGTTTTTTCCTATACACAGTAACCTCCCCTTAATCTCCATTTGGATATATAACTGTAGCACAATTGGGCAAGAACACTACCGTTGACCAGATAGCTCCATCGGCGAGAGAGATAGTATAACAATCTGAAGTCCAGGGTTCGAATCTAGGTCTAGCCCTGTTTACTTTTTACACTCAGAAGACTTCTACTTCTACTTCTAAAATGGTACTGACCAACTTCAACAATTTGAAGATAAAATGTCAGACGAGAAGTGAAACATGGAAAGAGATTGTTTTTAAAAGATACGAGATGGTTTAATTGGCGTTTGAAAAGGGACGGTAGAGGGCTGATTTGAATAATTCCGTTGTGGGGCTCGAAATAATGTCAGGTGGGAGTTTATTTCACTCGGGTATAGTTCGAGGGAAGAATGATGCCTTTCTGGTCAGGGTTTTTGAGTGGGGAATTTGATACGAAAATTGGTGGTTTGTTCGGGATTTTCTAATGTTATTGTTCGCCCACAATATAATTACTCCCGGTATTTTATACAGCATTGTCAGATGTGGTGGGCTGCCTGCTGGGATACGATAAGACACAAGACCGGATGTATGCCTGGCACAAGAACAAGAGAACCATGCTGATGAGTACCAGTGACGGTGACAACTGGGACACAGTTAGTAAAGATGCATTCTTCACGTCGAGAGATGCCGGACAAGACAACAATGAGTTCCTCTTCTCGAAACCGATCGGCTGGCAGTCCAGTGATGAGTTGAACTCATCTGAACCACACACAAGTTACCAACTGGGAAACTGGGGAGGTGAGAATTTGTCAATGCATGCGATCATTGTCTTTCCCTTATACATGTGTAAAACTGCTTTTTTTTAATTGAATAATGAACAATTCTTCTTTAAAATATAAGAGCATCTAGCAGTCTCTATCCTATACCTTGTATGGTAGTTGAAATGGAATAGCTTACGACTGTTAGTATAGCCTCGTTGCCACACAGAAACAGAAGTTCCCTTCGGTCAATCAGACATAAACTACTTGTAGCGCATGCCTAGAATTGCTGTTCATTTCAAAGGGTTAAGATGAATATTACTCTTACTACTTTTCCTAAGCAAGTACTTTGTTATCTAATCTTTTGATTAGCGATACCGAATTCATTTACTATTTTAACAAAAGTTCCGCTTTACATGTTCCATTTGATACAAACATAAAATGCGCTGGTAAAACCAAAAGAAATCAAAACGAAATACAGGAAAAAGAAAAATGTTTTTTATTCACATGGATATATGAAGAAACAATATTGATATTAATTCAAATAAGAGTATCATATTTACTGTCGATAACTTTTATCAATTTCTTAATCAGTCATCTAACAGTTGCCTTTGTTCAATACTTTACTAGGATCGTATATATCTATAAGTTATCAAACTTTTAAAAGAATATGTCCACATTTGACCCTGTGATCCTGTATATGTACTTGATACTCTTGTAACAGGAATTAGAAAAGTGTGCTTCCACCGGGGATCGAACCCTCGATCTTCAGGTTTCTAGTCGGACGCTCTACCACTGAGCTAAAGGGAAATTCCCTCTAGCTCTAAGCTAGAAGGCGACCTTAATCCTATGTACAATTAAAACCTGCAACACTCTTTATAAATCGGGGGTTATTTTACCTCACATTAATACCGCCTACATCATTATGTGTTGCAGCCACACACAAAGGTCTCTACTTCTTGAGCCAAGGCAGATGGGATCAGCGCACGACATGGAATGCTGTTTAATTTGGAAGTCATGAGCCGTGAGGCGTGCAACCACGAGTACCAGTGGTCCACACGAAGACTTGCTTGGACAAATATCAAGATGACAGAAAGCCATTTTAAATATATCTATATTGTGTGACAGTTCAAGGCAACTTTAAAACAGCTTTATACTGAATAAAACATGTATTGCTTTTAGTATACTTACGTCAAGGGAGATAACCAATCATTTTATTAGTATTGCCTTCATTTTATGTTCTCCACTGAATAAAAATCCAACAAATACATGCATATTTTCATAAAATATCCATATAAATGGGAACCGCTTAGCAGGAACCAAGTATATGAAGTAAACTCATAGTGAAGAGTAACAGTCGATGTTATCTCCCCTGACTTTGACTTATAATGATTATCATTGCTTCTAGGTTATGTTTGTCCCACTATTGACCGCGTTGTTTGTATTCAGTGTTTCCGTCCAATTATTGCCTGTGATATTCTATGTGATATGTCATTTCTAACTTAGATGATACAGCATTTATATGTTACGATGTTTACTTAGTCTATTTTATCTTAAAAAGTAATGTGTTCAATTGTACAACATTGTTACACAAACAAACAAACAGATAGTTTTAGTGGAAGAAAAAAAACCAGTCCCTGTTTTATATCTACTAACCATTTACTAAAATTTGATAATTGTTAATAATATATGTTCATTTTGAAATGTCTTCGGATATTTGGGAACACGTCCAGCAATATAAACTTTTAGTGAAGATGTTTTAAACCTTACAAAGACGTGCAGTTACGCACTGTGTATGCTTTTTAATCATCATGTTTGATCAAATGTATACTGCTGATGAATTTCTCTTTAATTTTAGTAATAAATCATTTATCGTTCTCTTGTCTCGATTGTGATTATTTCAAGGTAATTCTAAAGACTTATTTCCGAATAGGCGTATGACCTCTTGAACAACATGCCGGTCGGTGGAAGTTTGGCGGTTAGAAACTTAAGGAAAGAAGAGAAAAAATAATGGATTTTTCAAAAATGGTGGCAAGGTTAACCATATTCGTTCTTAGCAAAATTATAGTACAACTGCCTGTCTAGTGACGGCCACGGACCTGGTGTATACAGTGTTTGTGTACATCAGCGTTATGCCACCTAATATATCTTATTGTAACTGGCTTAAACCTTCATCTTAGCTGAATTGGTTTGTTTTAAAAGTTAAGTTTCTGTAATAACAGTCATAAAAATTGGTTGACGTTTTTCTCCGGAATCGTCCCATAGGTTATTTAAATTTGGAGACAAATTACCTTGCCTTTATTCATCTGTCAGTCCCTTCTTTCCTTGCTCATTTTGATATCTTGAAATCATTGAAATCAATGAAGACATTGTTAATGTAAATCTTAATCTAGAGACCTGTCTAGACTGTGGGTGTGGTTGTAAAAATTATTGTTAGTTGCAGTTGTATCTATTTCTTTATGATATTCCGTAATAAATACTCTTCACATTCCTTTCTGAAGTCCTTTAACGGTTGTCTCTTTCCTTCAATGAAACCAGAGATTTAAGCTTTGAAAAAAGAAAACTAAATATTCAAGCTAAATACAACAGTTAATGTCGGTAAAATGTGATACATGTTCAGTTAACCAGATAGATAAGCTAGCTACAACGAATGTGTTTTAAGGATCCCCGTACCACTGCCATAAAAATAAACCCAGAAAAAGCATACTTTTCACCACAGAAATGAAACCAACTCATTTTCTCAAACGTTTAATCTGCAGTGGGACATGGATAAAAAGTAAACTCAATTGCTGTGGTGTTTTATCTGCAGTGGGATAGAGATCAAAACAAACTCATTTTCTCTAACGTTTTATCTACATTGTGACAGGGATTAAAACAAACTCTTTGTCTCTAGTGTTTTATCTGCATTGGGACAGGGATTAAAACAAACTCTTTGTCCCCAATGTTTTATCTACATTGTGACAGGGATTAAAACAAACTCTTCTCTAGTGTCTTATCTACATTGGGACAGGGATTAAAACAAAGTCTTTTTCCCTAGTGTTTTATCTGCATTGTGACAGGGATTAAAACAAACTCATTTTCTCTAACGTTTTACCTGCAGTGGGACATGGATTAAAACAAACTCTTCTCTAGTGCTTTATCTGCATTGTGACAGGGATTAAAACAAACTCTTCTCTGGTGTTTTATCTGCATTGTGACAGGGATTAAAACAAACTCTTTGTCCCCAATGCTTTATCTGCATTGTGACAGGGATTAAAACACACTCTTTGTCCCCAATGTTTTATCTGCATTGTGACGGGGATTAAAACAAAGTCTTTATCTCTAGTGTTTTATCTACATTGGGACAGGGATTAAAACAAACTCTTTGTTTCAAGTGTTTTATCTACGTTGGGACAGGGATTAAAACAAACTCTTTGTCCCTAGTGTTTTATCTACATTGGGACAGGGATTAAAACAAACTCTTTGTCCCCAATGTTTTATCTGCAGTGGGACAGAAATCCTTTAACCAGAAGCAAATACGTGAAAATATAAACCAGATATAAAAGTATATTGCTATTATCACATGTTTTTAGCCATGAATATTATCAACTTTACATTTAAACAAGCTTCTGTGCATTTGGTATATGTCACAGAAGTATCAGCTTGCCACATCAATGACTTTGTAATAAGATTTTTAAGCATATCAACTTTTTATAAATAAATACGAAAAACAGTCCAGTGAAGTTTTTCCATACAACAATGTGTCTTCATTATAATGCATGCCATCATATAATAATCTTCACAAAATACAGAACCATATAACCATACATTGTCGTTGAACGAAAACCAATCAGAACCAGGTCGTTATTGTACTATATCAGATTCTTGCCAGTAAGACTTGATGGACAAATATATTTTATTTTCTTTACATATCGTACAGTAGAAATCCCGAAAAAGAACTAAAGGTTGCACTGAGTATGTTGCCTGCCTCATGATAGACACCATACACCCGGAAGTTGACTCTGTCCCCGACATTAAGAGGCATCACCAATGTTATGGATCCCGAACTGTGTGAGTCGTCGGCCCCACCGTAGACTCGGCCCACCATACGTCCGTTCTTGTCCAATGAACACTCCAGTCGCGTGTGCTCCATGGTGACAATCGTAATGGAGAACACGTACATGCCCTCTACTGGACAGGTGAAGACCCCGGATGATCCACTGTATCCGGCCCCATCGTTTGTGATCACCTTCTCAAACACTATATTCTCGGCATCAGCCACGTTGGACAACGGCTGCGAAAGACGTGCGAAAAACGCCTGTGCGACACCGGATTAGATAATTATGTATAACGTAAAATATAAAATATTTATAATATAAAAGCAGATACTAAAAGGCAATTGTATTCATATACAAAGATATTCTATGATATTTTTGAACCCATTTCTTTGAAAGAGATATTTTTGGAAACAGGGGGCATTTATTTTGAAGCAATAATTCTTTTTTGATATATACAATACAGTTGGGAGCAAACTGAACTTGGTAGCCTAGTGCACTGGAGTTAACAGGAAAAGTGAAACCCAGTTCACTAGCTTGTGTACTGGAGTTAACTGAAGTGAACTGGAGTTCACATCAATGTGCACTGGAGTTAACTACAGTTCACAAGATAATTTTCTTTATCATATTGTGTCTGGAATTTT
>JAUMHH010187451.1:0-14417 GCA_032359455.1 Chlamys rubida | reverse complement strand
GTGCTATATCTTTACTTCATACCAATTATTTTAAACATATTCAGGTGAGCGATACAGGCCCTCTGGGCCTCTTGTTACTTATTTGATACAACACAGATGGTTAACATTTATCGTAAGATATGGTGTACCTGGTGCTGTTTTTAACCTGTTACAGTTGTTGGACATTTTCTGATTAGTCAAGGGAAATAACTCTTACATGTAGGTAGATAAGAAGCTTTCCTTTTATATTTTTTTTTACCTCGGCTTTAATGGTTACCTAAGCACTTTTATTGTGTGTTACTGTTTTCTTAGCTTTGTGGCAGTCTTTTTCAATATAATTGGGAAGAAATTTCTGAATAGGTGTAATTAATTTTGTCCATTTGTCACTTTAAAATAGGTGTTGTAGTGTATCAATTGTAAAGTGCTATTTGTATGGTATACATTGATAGTTTAGGTGTATAGTGGAAAGTAGGCATAAGAACTTTAGAGAGCTAGAACTCAGATAAAATAGCTAGACAAACACTACAATCACCCTGTAGTACAGAGCCAGTACCTGTAGCCTGTAATGGGGACCAGAGTACTTCAGGCTAATCGCTAACACTAACGGAACTGACCATAGCTAAGGTAGGATTAAACTTAATTGGATTATATTCCATTGATTGAAAAATTACACAGATTTAATTTGCTGGACAAAATCTATAATTTGGTGAATAGTTATGTACCCTGTTTTCACCTGCATTACCTGAGATTTTAATTTAATTGAGCACTCTATGTTTACCTTTGTCCATTCTTTATTGTGAAAACTATGTGAAATGGTCCGTTTTACTGGTATAATCCCTCACCTAATGACCTCATGCTGAGAAAATATTGAAGGTGAGAAATAAAAAGTAACTTGATGATTCATTTAATGGAGGTAGCATGAATGGTTAACTCAATAACTCAACAAAAGCTTAGGTGGTGTCCAGCACTCCCAACAACATAACTTATTTACGATACCTCAGTCCAAAGGTACTGCTTACAAACAGCAAGATCAAAGCTTTCCTCAAAGAAAGGTTGCTATTACAGCACTTAAGTGAGAACAACCATAAAACTGCTGATTTGTAATTTCACCACGTTATGGGTAACACCGCAAGCGAGATGGGGTCCCGACATCAAATCATAATATAAAGTCAACATGTATACAAGATTTATTGAAGAAAATATCGACTGGGATGCTGTTTGTTTAACAATATTCGTATGGGTTTATTTGCTCAAATGTTGAGTATACAAACCTCAGATACTTGCATGTTTTATGTGGAGACGCATCAAAGGTAGACCTATGTGGCAGCAACACTCCGTGGTGGAAACTCGAGTGTAAACCCTGCAAGATTACGGGCAAGAATGGCACTGGTCCTCGTAATTCATACAGCAATTTATTAGCTTGTTCACACAATGTGGTATAATATTAAACTTCACTTAGAAACATACCAACGGATGATTGTGTAGTTTATCTAGCACTGTGGGTAAGATAAACTCAATATGATATGATTTAACATAGGACACGGGATGGAAGCTCCCCTCTGAATGTGTTGTACTTACAATTAATGCTGCCTCCGGGTTTTACTAAAGGTGGTCATTGATTTCATGAGTTCAATACAAAAGACAATTAGTGTTGATAGGACTAATTGATCATGTGACAATTCTAGTGACCTACGTACTAATGGTTCTACTCGTGTTACACACCTCAACACAGCAAGGATTACTGGGACTTCAGTCCGCTCATACAGAAGGAGGTTTTGGGCTGTGATAAAGTTGTGTGACCCTGAGACTTGGAATGAGTCTGGAGACTAGCCACAGACTTTTGTTGTTAAGTTCATTGTTCTCTCACCTGTCTCGCGGGGTGCAGGGGTCAGAGCTGACCCTACTTCACCACCTAAAGAGTGTCTACTCAAACTGCAGTGTTTCCCTTCATAATACAGGTGTTCATTTGACATGCATTGATCCTTTTAATCACCTTAACCATTCGTGTACCAGTGAGTTTAGTGGACGTTAAGCCAGATAAGTTTTCTGTAGACTGCACGTTATATGGATACTTCTCCTTCTGCACTGCGAGTACCATACCACAATACTACATGTCTTCTTACTTAAACCTCTGTGGCAACACACTACAACTGAGAACTTTATCCCACTTTTACATGATACTTATATGATTTGTGTTAACAATTCAGGAGTCAATATTGACTTACAAATAAGATTTTGTTATAGACAGATAATACAATGAGGAGGCCACATTTCAGAATGAGACACAGTGAATGGCGGAGAAGATTTTCATGGGAAAGTTCAAAACTGGATGGCAAGACCGAACAAAGATGAAGGAGTGATAATGTGATTTTAACTGCAGTGTGTAGATATGTATTGTTGGAATGCTGGAAGGACATCGGTGAATCTTTTTAAGTCTATGTCTGTTTTTGTATGTCTGTGTGAAGTGGGAATACTGGAGAGATTTGCATAATGTCATCTAACATAGAAATGTGTACACAGAGAAAGCTGTCTACGGAGAAAAGTTGTCTACCATTAACAAGTCTTCATTAACTTGGCAAACATTTTGTGCTGTTGTTGGAGTGTGCTGGAGTGCTTGTCCGGTGGATGACAGGAGCTGGTGAAGAGTGCCTGTCTGATCCGTGGACAAGGGGAAACTATATTGATGCCATGAGAGCCACACCGTATATAACGGCCACAAAGAGATATATGTAAACAGTATACTATTGATTCCAGCTCACAAGCAATGTTTGCGACTTAAAAAGCTTTAAAACAGGAGGTATTTGGGAGGATGAATTATTTGCTCTCTCTTGCTCTGAGGGTTTGTGTGTCGCCAGTGAAGGACCTGTCACCTTGTTGGAACTGTTTATTTTGCTATCCTCGGACCAATGGATCTGACCACTGACATATCGTGACCATAGTCTATGTGCTGATTAGGTCTTTAAAAGTTTAAATATCACCAATCAGCAACGTTAATCATGTTTGTGTTGTGAAATAAGAAAACAATTTGATGTTTGGTTATGATTCTTGGTTTTGCAGCTATCAACAGCCAAACCACTGTAGTGAGATTCGTTTTGGAGTAATTACGCCACTTGGAAAACTCAAATATAAAACCTTTCAAGACTACATTTGACATTGGAACTGACTATCAAGTACACATTGTTCGATTGGTCATGTATATTTGACAAATCAATTTAATGGAACTGTGACATGATTTTACAGCTAACACAATGTACACTTGTGATTGTGTGTATCTTTCAGTCATAGATATTTAATGGCTACTCGCTGTGGTGACCACTCAGGAATTGTTACAAAGGAATGTTTGCTATAGACAGCTGGGAATAAGTAAATTTACTGATATGATTATAATTTGATTGTCGCCAAACGCTTGGAAATGGAATGACATTTGTCATTGTATATCAAAGCTTGTGAAAGATTAATGAGTGCTTGCCAGCATTGATATCTTGTAGGAAGTCAGAATGGAGAGAGTAGAGGTGGCGGGTCATGAGTGATTGATGCAAGAGGGTGTTGAGGTGTCTTGCGATTTCTGCACCTTCTTGTTTGGAGGTTGGGGTCACTGATAGGGGTGCTATGGAGAAAGCTGATATGCACTGGAAGTGTTACCAAGAAGACTTGGTACTACACAGCCAGCTAGAGCGGTACGATCTACTGAGGAGTACCTCGGGCACCCCGCGGGTCAGTACTGCTGGCCGACACCCAGACCAGTGTGGCTGTGGCCTACCCAACACTAAGTACTGCATGCTGAACGTACAGCCCTTGTTCACCTCTGCGGGACCCCAGCGCCATGGCAGTGCGCGTAAGAAATATGTATGGGTGCCCATGAGCATCTGTAGTGTTTTGTGAGTATACTAATCAGGGTGTCGTGCTAATATAACAATACAATTTGTAAAGTTGATTTCATTTGATATTATGCTGCTTTATTGCAGTTTTCACAATGCTTACTTGTAACTGGGATTTACAGTATCTAAATAATTATATTTCTTATCAAATTGGTATACTGTCAACTCTTGAATATCTCAGGTTTTCCATTTATAAATATATTTGTATCTGTCCTGCCTCACTACAATGACATTTTTTTTATAACACTAAAAGTCTGTACATATTTACTGAGGATATAAGGGATGTACCTTTTGTAAGTGTCCTATTTTTCATAAAGGCAATGTTGTATAAGATATTCACTTTCTGTTTCATGTATATACAGAGCACTACAAACCGAGTTCCCATTGTGTCACATAAAATAACTTTTGTAATCTCGCTGTGTACTCTGATGCTATATAAGGTGATTTGTGATGAACGATCGTATGATTGATAAGTCTGGCTACAATCAATATTTGTTCGTACTTGAGTCTGGGTTGTGTAGGCCTATTGAAGAGGATGAGACAACACCTTATTGACAAATCTGTCTGCATACAGATTTGTGGTAGAGACTGGACCAATAACAAACTTATTGAATACAAGTTTAGATCTGGGCGTGAGAACACATCCAGCTAAAGTGCAGTTTCAAGTTGATTTAACTTGCTTTATATATGTAAATCAAATTGTGTTCATGTCAGCTTGTTTGAAAAAATATTGGATTGGCGATAAAACTGCTAAGGCAAGAAAAATGTTCCATTTTACCTTCAAGGTTAAAGTAAAAAAAGTTATACTTACAGTCAGATATTAGAGACAGATTTGTAATTTCAAGATCAACCCTAATTAATACTGTCAATCAATCATCTACATTGGGAAGCAACCAAAACAAATTTTGTTAAAAGAAAATGATTATGAACAGAAAGTTCTGGCCTCTAAGATTTACAAAGATAAGTCTGTGGAAATTTCATTTTCAGAAAGAACAGGTAATAAATTACCGAAATCTTCATACATTACCTAGTAAGGAAGGTGTAATTCCCGCAGTGTTTATATATACAATGTACGTAGCTGAATCAAAATGGTGTAAACTAAAAGTAAACATTAATGTTCGTATATTTCCTAGAAAACCAGTTTGTGAAAATATAATCCATAAGGCCATAAAGAAAATTTAGTAGGTTTAGTGATGAAAATTGTAAAAATGTAATATTGTATTCAAAATAATAAGTATAGGCCTGTGCTTACATAACTGTGGAAAAACATTTTGTCAAAAGTTTATGGAGGACCAGGTATTTATTAAACTTTCAAGGTCACTTGACTCTCATAAACCTGTTATATCATAAATAAATCCATAAAAAATCATTTTTGTACATTTGTCACAGAAATTTTACAGAAATTAAGATGTATATGTCAAACATTAAAGTTACAATGTAATTGTGCAAATAAAATAAAACAGAATTTGTAAGGTGAAGGAAACATGCAGAGGTTAAAAAAACCTGGAACATGTTAGGTTAAAAAAAAAAGCATACTGAACACCATGTCTGGGAAAATATTACACAACAGATATGTCTTCATCACTCTATGCACCCACAACATACCTACACCATATCACTAACATGGTGACCCTACCCAATGGCTGTCTATACTGACTCCATATCTACACAATCAATCTTTGACACTACTGAGTAGCCCATCCTTTACTTTATATATACTGGTGTGTTGGAGAGTCTATATTATACTGTAGTAATGGGATGACTGATGACAGACGACTATTGGTTACGTTCTGTGATTTTGTTCTAATTGACTGTTTATAATTATTGGTTAAATGTCTATAAATGTGGTCCTTGGTTCTTTTATGGGTAATGAAATAGTGATGTGTAACATTACTATGTTATAATGTATATCTTCACTGAGCTGTTAACAGTGAATAATGGGTACATATACAAATATTTCTGGTTTTAAATAGTTTAAAGAAGGCAATTAAGCACTTAAAGAACCCAGAGTTATTCCCCTTTATAGGTACTACTTTATTCCTATTTATCAAATAATTTGTTTTCGACATAACCCTCTACAACCTGACACTTCACCAATACCTGGAGTTATTCCCCTTCACATTT
This sequence comes from Chlamys rubida, assembly GCA_032359455.1. Taxonomy (NCBI): domain Eukaryota; kingdom Metazoa; phylum Mollusca; class Bivalvia; order Pectinida; family Pectinidae; genus Chlamys; species Chlamys rubida. Next base: position 8,436 of record JAUMHH010187451.1, on the reverse strand, counting down.
AATAAGCAATGTATGTGTATATAGACAATGTCTGATTTGCAGTTTGCTCTATTCCCGTATGCAGCTTCCAATTTATAGAAATTTGAAGATTCTGTCAAAATCAGACATTTGGTCGGTTCTAACTAGTTTGGTAATTGATCTCCTGCTGTGAACAGGTTTTGATGGTGTTTAATATATACCTGTATATATGATATCAATGGGGCGTTGTTCTGTTCTACATGTGTATTTATGGTATTGAGAGGGTCTAGAGTGTTGGGTGACTTTCTCCTTGTCAGTTGTCCTGATTTATAATTGGCCTATCTTAGTATGCACTGACAAGGACTGTAAATAACCGTCAGATTATCCTCCAGATAATTAGGGGGTCAGTATTGATTTACTTATCAGGCCAATATACAAAAGTCGAGAAATCAGTCAGGAACATATTTTCATAGCTACCCAGGGCCACCTGATCGATAAACCTTGACAATGGTCCTTCCATATAAATATACCTGTCAGTGGGCCAACGGCTATGTGATCAACACACCTAACTTTCTGTGTTGGTCTTAACCTGCCCGGCTACACTTGGCTGTTACCCCCACTGGAGAAAAGCAGTAACATATAATTGGTGTGCATTCAAGGTACCCAGTGTTTGCTCATATACAGTGTATTAACAGTGTTGCATTAGAACAAGCTGTCCACGTGACGTGACTCGGGCTTGGCTTTGTTTACATACTAGTGAAGTGGAGATGTGACTTTAAAAACCTGAAACCCTTCTGCAAGGACCCAATGTGTAGGATTGTGGTGTGGAGATTCGACACAGATACCTGTACAGGGTACATTGTCTCAGACAGCCATTCAGCAGGCTTTTTTATTTGTTTATATTCTATTGGAGCCAAACTGGAATTCGGTCAGCAGTTGTTTTGGCCTTTTTTGTTGATCTGATAGGGGTTTGACGCTGGAGACCATTGTGAGTGAGTAAGACCCCTATAATACAAGAACTGAGTTGTGTGGGCCCCTACTTGTCTGTATTGGTCCATGCTCAGCCCATTACTGCTTGATGTTCTGTCTCTACTCACACTTGCTGCTATCATCGATTGGCCAATCAATAGGATTGAATCTTCAGTGTATCTATCCTTGAACTATAGAGGGAAGCGTACATCCAAGGTGCTGCTGTGTGAGGGATGTGTTTAGACTTGGCCATTATTAACACTCTAGTTTATAAAAAAATGAAATGTAGAGTGTTCCTGTAACCCTGCTGTAAAAAGTGTCGGATATATACAGTTGACAATTATACATTGCTGTATCCTTCTGGACACGACAGGTGACTATTTCCTGGTTTGACACTGTGAAAACGTATTGTCTGTCTGTGGATATAGTGTCCCTCGCTAAAAGTGATGACACCCTGGTCATAGATAAAATATCTGATCGTCGGCTCTGTCTCCACAACTCCGCTATATTGAGGAGGCTATAAATACACCTGGAATACACAACAAAAATACATTATCATATGTGGTGCGTCGGAGCAATCATGAATAACACTGAAACCAATTATCATATAAAGCCAGATAATTGAATCTGTATTTAAAGCCTGGCCTTATTAGTATGTATAAGACAGGGTGAGTTTCTTCGAGTAGGTCCTATAAGCTGTCCTTAGGGCTGTGAGAAACCATTTATACTTGCTGATCCTGCATAAAGACCACAGTTGACACACTTGTGAAAGGAAATACAGAGGATATTTTCATGGGCTGGATTTCCAATTACAGCTACTGTTTGTGTTATAAATAATACAACACAGTGAAACTCGGAATAAGTGATTGTATGAAATATTTGTTGACTGTTACAAGTATACAGGATGATGCACTGTGCTGTGATGGTGTGGTGACAGATTTTGAGTGTAGGATATGGACCTAATATAGGTCTATGTAGTTTACTAGGTCACTAGACACCTGACGTTGGATGGGAAGCATTGTTTCAGTTCAGTCTGAGGCTGTATACACATAGATACAGCCCCCGAGCAACAGTGTCCCAGATCACTGTACAATGACTGTTGCTGCCTCAGACACCAGGAGAACATCCATGGTGAACTTACGCAACAATTCTAAACTTCGGAACATCTACGGACCAAAGTGTCCCATCACTCTCCTGTCAGAGGATGTATACCACCAGCCAAGGCCTAAGTCTGGCAAAAAGGGCTCAAACAGTGCTGTGGAGGAACACCCTCCCCTCCGACCCTTCTCGGGGACAATCACCACCCGCGAGGCCAGTCCGAGGTAACAAGCAATTTTTAGATGTAAAAGGCATATATCTTTCAGGTATTTCCTGCCATAATAGATGACCATGATATTCAGAATAACTGTTCATATTCACAACATCAACTGCTCTCTTATTCAACCCTACTATTTATACATGTACACGTTAAGGCATGTGAATGGACATGACAAATTTATCTTAATTTAATAGAAAATATTTTTTCTGGGGTTCAGGCATGTGAATGGACCTGAAGAAAATCAAAATTTGATAGAAAATATTTGTTCTGGGGTCAAAGGTGTTGTAGGTGTGGATATTAATCAGCATGCTATTATGACACAAAGGTGACTAATAATAACCTGTAACTTATTTGTATTAAGTATGGCCTAGAGTATACATATACATACTGTTATTGTTTTATCAAAACATTCAATATGAAATGTCAACTCCTAAAATTTGTGATCAATGCCAGCTCATGTCAGTGTTGACAAACGAGGCAGTGAGTATAGGGCAGGCTGTGTATACATGTGTCTGGTGTGTAAGCGGTAAGAGGTGGTTTGTTGTCCCTGGTCACCTAGTAACCAGGCCACTTGTAGACAAAGGGAGATAACTCTGAGGAACCTATAGTTCAGTTAATGTCTTCGGTATGTTAGTAAAGAGACATATTTGTATACTGCCATTGTTTGATAATGAGGTAATCGTGAGAAGCAGTGGTATATTGTGAACAGCCATAATTAAATATTAATTTGGTAGGGTTCAGATATCACAATAAAATCTGGTAACTAGACCGTACCGTAATACCACATAGACTTCTCTATAGCATGTACGTTAATATTTCAGTACTCCTACCAGGGTCATGTTCCATGTTGGTGTCAGTGTTTGATTGGACGTGTAGCTGATGATTTGTTGTCGGAGGTAGGGTGTTCTTATCAGTGTATATAGAGAGGTTGTATCCTAAACATCTATTGTATTTTTTAGGGATTTTTCTGAAAAGATATTTTTTAAGATAATATCAGAGTTCTTCTTGACATATTTAAAATTCATTTAAAAAAATATCTGTATGTTTCAAAAAGTCCAATAAAATATTTTCCATGGGCATTGTGAAAGTTTTACCATATACGGCTGTCACGTGACAATGAATTGACCAATCATTGTTATACACAACATAGATGCATGTTACCATAAACTTAAAATGTCTTGAATTAAGCGTGTTGCAGATTTCTGACACAGGTGCTTAAGTGATACAGAATGAGGTTTATGAGTTGTGTTTATAGTCAGCTGTTTTGCTTAGGTGAAATAGTTTTGAAGATTTTCAACCTTTTTTGTGTATTACACAAAATAAAGTCATAAATCAACCTGTGGTATAAGTTGTAGCAAGCCATGTGGAAAGCATTAAATACATATAACGTAAATACATTTAACGATTAAACTGGATCAAACAGATTAAGCAGCATTGGAGTTTGTGACCACTGACTTAACATCGCCGCTTTATGTTGATCCCGACTCTCGGGCTGATGTTCAGCCAAGTCTGTTAATTCCTGGCCCAGAAATATCTGCCCGACATCAAACCACATACTCTTTGTCCTCAACATTTAATTCAAGTAATGTATTAATAGTGTCATTTAAATCCAATATAGATTCGTGCTCAGGTAAGGCAAGCATTGTTAATACTTATTGAATATCAGCATTCAGATTATTGATACCAAAAATAGTGTTTGCCACCATGGGTGCCTTAATATCTGTGTTCGGAACATCGATCTGCATGCATTCAGGACTCAAATCCTATCCACCGATCAGCCCGATCACGGGGATTGCCAGGTCAGAGGTCATGCTGTGATCCTCACCCATTGCTGGTTACATGTAGACTTATACAACAATAACTACTGAAAGTTTTCTTGTGACCAGAGAACAATAACCTAGCATGGTAATTAACAGATGGTGACTACTAGCAGTGCTCAAAGTATTGTAAGGGTAAATAGCAGTGTATGTATAGGTAGTGTATTGGGTATAGATGCTGCCACAATAAGGTACAAGTATTGATCATGAAGTGGCGGGTTGGTCGTTAAAGGCCTGTCTACACCCCAGGAAAGCCAGCAGGGAGAGTGTCTCAGATGGCAAATTCATTGGCGTTTAACGTGCGGTTACCTGTACTGACACTTAAATACAGATAACTGGGTGTGGAGTTGATTGCAGGAATATCACCCTTTACCCATGTAGTTGAGAAGCCTGCCTCTTGGCACCTTTGTCAAACGACTCTTCGGTGCGAGGTAGTATACGGCTGTGAGGGAAGGTGTTTGTGTTAAGTGTGACTTGGACACCTGAAGTGCTACTGTCCTCAGAACAGGTTCATTTTAAATGTCCCGTACGCCAGAGGTTGTTAGTCAGTGAGAGCTGAGAGGAGGTCGAGTGATGAACTGCCACAGTGACAGTATTCTAGTTCAGGCCTCACACGCCGTTTATCTGCTCTAGCAGATGCTTTACACGGAATCAATGCAGATTCCTCCGAGTGGTCCGCAACGCACACCAAAAAAGGCTGCATTTATCTATCCAGAATGTCCCTGGATGTTCCCTGTTCGAGTGCGATCTCTGCCCATGATTCCGTAAGTATACCCGCAGAACTGCTACTCAGATCATCAGGAAAAAGAGGAATTTTTGAGATTGTTAGTCTGTTGTTTGTTTACTTCCACAAGTATGTGATTTGTTAAGGAAAAAACATATCGGGGGTTGTGTTACACTCTAAAATTAACTTCAGCACTTAAAGAACAAAGTCTAGTTTAACGATATCTGGAGGCGTTGTGAGAGCTCGATCTTTATCAGGAGAGTCAATATTTGAAGTACTACTTAATGGATTTCCCTAGAGTTTGTGAGTTTTATAAGTATAGACTAGTAGGTAAGTGAATGTAGACCTTACATAAACAATTCTAAGTGTATTTAGGATGACATGATAGTGTTCTCACCCTAACCATGGTCAATGCTGTACTATTGACCAGCTAGCTAGGTCAGCATTCATTGTCATTCTGGTAAAATCATTATTGAATGTACATATGAATAAGGGAAAATATGGAAATTGCCTTCAAGCTACAGTAAACAAGAATAATTCTGGTCTGTGATTAATTAAATCAGTTTATAGTTATAGCGGGATCGAAGATAAATTTCCTGTATAGACCATTTACCAGGACTTGCCACATTCAGGACATTCCTGGGAACCCTTTATCTCTACCAGTACATAACCTGTGGACCAGTGAAATGCTTGGAGACAGAGATGAGTGGGGATATGTGTTCAGTGATTTTAATGAAAATCCAAATCCCCTAGTGGGATTAGGTACCACTTGCCTATGTTTTCAGATTTATTACACAAATTTGGGAATACAGCCAAGTTTTTAAATTATACCTGAAGGATTTAATCTATAATGGTGTTCTTCAGGCCCTACTCAGGATATCATCCCATCAGGTTAAAACTCAAATTGAACATTTATGATAGTGATTAGAAGTCACCATTTCAATGAGGGCATATCAAATTGTTTCATAAAACTTTAACCCAAAATTGTTTATAAATTAATGCCTTCAAAATTTTTCAATGAAATTGCTATAGCCCAATGTTTTCAAAAAGATTTTGCCCAAAATTGAAGATTTCATCTGCAATTGTTCCCTGCATCGTGTTCATAAATGTTCATAAAAAAAACTTTTTTTATGAAGTTTTCATTTAGAAATATTTAATTATAGTTTCAAAATGTTACAAAAAATTTAACACAAAAATTTCCATTTAATGCTTTCTCCTATGGAAAAAGGGCAATCTCACTCTGATAGTTAATTATTGTAACATTCAAGATTTATTTCATATGACTACTTAAGGCTGTGTAGTGATAATGACAGCTATTGGTTGAAATATGCCAACTTTCAGGCTTGTTACCTGTTAAGCGTTTAGCACAAAAATGTTATCAGGACTTGTGCTAAGCTTCATTTCTACCACCTTATCCTATTACCATAGCAAAGATTCCTTTCAATCAAAAAAACAACAACACCCTTACAAGCAGTTATATCTATAGCATGATTTTGCTTTACTTTTGCAATAAGCTGATAATGATGTAGGTGTTGATGTACTTTTTTGTTAGACCTATACATGTACCGAGAATTACACCTTTCAGAGCAAAAGTAACCACAGTTTATTCAAGTTTCTGTGGCTTTTACACCTGAGAATGTATCAACCCCCTATAAGGACACTAGTCTTTCACAGGATTTCTCTCCAGCAAGCTTGTGTCATTTTGTATGACTAGGTTGAAGCCCAAATATCATACAGAGCAGACATATTAGTCAGACCTGACAACCTTTTAGATAGAAGGACCCAGACACTTTTGTGATAACACGAACATTGCAGTGTTATCCTTTGAATTCAAATATGCTTTGTATCTCTGGGAAGCGAACATCTACAGTAAATACAGCATACATTGATTTGTGTCAGAATCTACAATTTTCAAAGGACTATTTATTCAGGGTTTTTTCCTCCTCAATTATGACCAATTCATTGAAACATGATGTCCTCTGTTTAAAGTTGTTTTTGAACATACAGAATGTTTCTCCTTTATAAATGTTTGTTCAGGTTTGAAACAAAGTTCTAGTCCCTGGAGGTTGTGTTTCACTGTTTGATGTTATTGTTGTCTAAAGCAAGCTGTATAAAAATGGTTAACAATACCGGAAAGGACTGGTAAATTGTTGTACTGAAGGTTTACAATCATAGCTGACAACTACTGGTGTACTGTTGTTAACTACTGGTATGTTGTTGTAGTGGAGGTTGAGAATTATTGACTACCACTGGTATATAATTAACGATATTAAAGTCTGACAATACCTGCCAAACTCAGGTATTTTGTCGTATTGACTTTATTGACGTTTGGAAATACCTGCCAAGCTTTAGTTTATTGATTCTCTCAGTTGTGCAATTGTTACCTCTCACAAATTATTATTTGAATTCTACATTGTTTGATTTAAAACGCTTTTAAACTGAATTTAACTTCAAGAACATACATTAACGTAGAACAAGGTTATGCTTTGTATTATCTATAATGTCTGCTGCCTGAATAAGGTAGCCATGTTTGAATATGTATAATGTTATTATGTTTAAATAATACTTGTGGGGTGTATGAAACAGATGAACTAGTATGATTATATTATCAATGTGTAAATCAGCCTTTGTTTGCCTATCTACACCATGGCGTTCCTAATAAGTGTTTTGTGACCAAATCTTTGTATGGTGGATTATGTTGGCTTTGTTCGACCCTGGGTCACATTGGAAGCGCCTTAGTTGGAACATTTTAGACGGGTATGCAAACAGTGTTAATTGTCATGTACATGTTATATCCAGCCGAGTCCAGCTATAGTCACAGGGCGAAATATATTAAACAATATCATGTGACTGTCGAGGGAAAGTAGGAGATTTGTTATGAGGAATGGTGTGAAGCTGGTCTTATGAGGTAAGTTGTTTTAGGGCTGGTGCTGTAATGTTCCCAGGTGACTGCCACCGGTACGGCCTTTAAACATAACCATACTCAGTATAACCAGGTATGCATTGCTACCTGGTATGTGTAATATGCTTTGGAATATAAGACCAATGCACTGTCGCCAGTGACTAAGGTATTGCTTTTATACATGTATGTAAGAAATAAATATCCAGCTGGCTTTACTGTGGTGATGAGACGGTTATTGTTCTCCTCCACACTCACATTACCAAACTCACCAACAAATCAACAGAAATATAGTTAACTGCATGTACAAACAGCATACATGTATGCATTACAATGTTTTGGCAGTTTTCCATACACTTCATCAAAATTTCAGAGGTTATAATAAATCTACAGCTAAAAGGTTTTAAAAGATATTTAAAAAAAAAAGAGAGCACATTTCATGCAAATTTCTATGTAATCCGAACAATCTTTAACATGACACTTAAAGCTAATGCAGCCTATTAAGTGTGTATAAAAATATTTAGTATTGAACACTAGTATATGAAATATTTTATTAAAGACTGGTTAGGTAATACACAGGGTAAGTCAGTGTTAGCTGTATACAGGGTTATTCTTACACAGGGTAAATCAGTGTTAGCTGTATACCGTATTTTCCTGCATATAAACCGCACCTTTTTTTCCGTTTTTTTGACGTTTTTTGGGGGGGGGGGGGGGGGGGGGGGGGGGGGGGGGGGGGGGGGGGGGGGGGGGG
>JAUMHH010187440.1:0-14418 GCA_032359455.1 Chlamys rubida | reverse complement strand
AAAGGGTATCCCATAGGTAGGTGTTGTTTGATGGAGAGGGTAAAGGGTAGCCCATAGGTAGGAGATGTTTGAAAGAGAGGGTAAAGGGTATCTCATAGGTAGGAGTTGCTTGATGGAGAGGGTAAAAGGTATCCCATAGGTAGGGGGTGTTTGATGGAGAGGGTAAAAGGTATCCCATAGGTAGGGGTTGTTTGATGGAGAGGGTAAAAGGTATCCCATAGGTAGTTTTTTGTCGATGGAGAGGTTAAAGGGTATCCCATATGTAGGGGATGTTTGATGGAGAGGATAAAGGGTATCTCATAGGTAGGGGTTGTTTGATGGAGAGGGTTTACGGGTATATCATAGGTACATGTAGTTGTTGTTTGATGGAGAGGAGATGGGGGTCTCCAAGAGGAAGTCATATGTTAGTGAAGCATTTGATTGTCAGTGGTCATGCTAGTGTGACGTCGTATTATAAATACGGCTTGATAATGACGTTGTACTGGCGTCATGATATCGCGTCTTTTGCTGATTATGTAAATATATGCATGATAACAATTGGAGCTGCCCATACAAGTTATCGTCCCTGTACCGTGGTACATGTAACACGTCAGCCACGGTTTCAAGTGCTATATCTTTAATGGTTCACATCTTTTTTCAGGAATTAGCATGGATCTAATTACTTGTTGTCATTGCACTGTCTTTATCCATGGCACTTATGAACACATAACACATTAGTATTGTTAGAGATGAAAAAAAAACAATCGTCAATATAAACGTCGTAGATATTATAAATCATTCAAGACAAGTGGGATTTAAACGGAGTAGCTTAATATGACACACAATACACACAGTGTAAAGCCACTGTGTGATAAATTGAAAATTGAAACATCGATTGTCAATTTTATGAAGAAATTCTAATTTCAAACTCGAATTAGAACCCTTCCATAAAAGGCATTAAGAATACTTGGGAGACCGTGGTGTTGGTATTTAAAGCTAGTCTGATTTCTCTTGAGATTTTCGATCGACGTCTATTTGGCTTCAGATGAAGTTTTCGCCTAACTTTATACGGCACACACACGGCGTGGAACATTTTCCATTCATCAATCAAACGAAACATTGTTTGTTTTTTTATTCACATAAGAAGAATAAAATGCATTATGATATCAATTTGCAGGTCTTGATAGTGATTGTATAAGTACTTTGCCACTTGCTGATACCTGGATCGTTTTATAGGAATTGGGATCTGTCCGTTTATACCATGAAATCGTTTTTTTTAATTAAAATATTTTCAGAGATGTATTCTGGCGGACCGGTACATTTTGATGCAGACCTTGCAAATATCCACCAAAGCTTCCCCAGGGGGCAACATCGCTAGCTCCATCCCTCCAACTCTAGCCCAACGTATCAAACCGTTTTGAACACGGTAAATGAAAGCAGCCCTGGTGACAAAACGTCACGTACTTCCAATATGAAAAAGAATATTACCTTAATAATAAAACATTTGTTTACATATACTTTGAGCATTCGCTAGTTGGCAAAATATCAACACGTTATAGCCCCAATGGACTATTGATACTACGTTCTTTGTGTTGCATAATGGCCAATATCATCGCATCTTAAACCGCCAATAATAGACATCCGACATCATCCTAATCGCCAATAATAGACATCAGACTTCATCCTAATCGCCAATAATAGACATCAGACTTCATCTTAATCGCCAATAATAGACATCAGACATCATCTTAATCGCCAATAATAGACATCAGACATCATCTTAATCGCCAATAATAGACATCAGACACCTTCTTAATCGCCAATAATAGACATCAGACATCATCCTAATTGCCAATAATAGACATCAGACATCATCTTAATCGCCAATAATAGACATCAGACATCATCTTAATCGCCAATAACAGACATCAGACATCATCTTAAACGCCATTAATAGACATCAGCGTCCTACTAATCGCCAATAATAGACATCAGACATCATCTTAATCGCCAATAATAGACATCCGACATCATCCTAATCGCCAATAATAGACATCAGACATCATCTTAATCGCCGATAATAGACATCAGACATCATCTTAATCGCCGATAATAGACATCAGACATCATCTTAATCGCCAATAATAGACATCAGACATCATCCTAATCGCCAATAATAGACATCAGACATCATCATAATCGCCAATAATAGACATCAGACATCATCATAATCGCCAATAATAGACATAAGAAATTAAACTTTTTAATGTTTTTTTTATATATATGCGATATTTTGTAAAGTCATTAACGTTTCAGAATTGTTTAATATTTGTATTGCTTTATTATTTACCTAACAATTACATCTTCTTAATACTGAAGTATGAAAAACCGTGCTATGGAATGTTTACCATCTTCTCCAAAATTTCCTACATGTATTTCGGTAGCTTTAACCGTATAACTCTTCAACATTGGTCATTTGTTGACGTTCGGCATATTAATGAAGGTATGTCGTTTATCAGTATTCGATACCGGTTATCTGTATATACCATATGGCTACACTAGTTTTCGTAGATAAGCAGACGGTTCAGGTCTAACAAAAACTATGTTTCGTTTTAATAGTCAAATAGTTTGTGTACGTCATTTCCCATTAGAATGTTGACAAACCAATTTGAACAAACGGAACGACATCCTTTCATGAAATGAATTGAATTAACATTAACATCCCGGACAACTTTTCCATTTAATCGATCATTGAAAGAAGTGCTCTATTTTCTCATCAAATCATAGCTTTTCCAAATGTAAAACTGGTCAAAATAAAATCCGAATTTGAAAATAATTCCTTTTGCTGCATATATATATCACGTCGGAATCTACAATATAACAGCAGTATTGGCCAATGCAAGCGTTTGGACGAGTAGTAAATTTAAACGGATCAAGCATTTCATGATTGAGTCTTTTCTTGCCTGGCCACAAAGAAGGATTTGTTCTGCAGAAATACCAATCTGTTCCAAGCATAAGAATATTTCATTTGGTTCGTGATGTTGAGTTCTATATAAAATGGGTTTATTTTTTATAGAAAACAGAGTATTTGATGAAGCGTGGTTTATAATTTTGTTTTATTGTTATAATAACAAAACCATATATGTTGAATTATACAACATCTGCATAGCCTCCCAATAATCTAAAAGAATCTTCTCTAAGGCTCTAAACATTCAAGGGTTGAGGGATGTTTATATTCAGAACAACCAAGAGGTATTGTGGTACATACTCAATACCCTCTATACCCACGTGATCTCGGCATTGCTTTCACATGTCTGCGTTTGTATGTGGGGTTTTTTATGGGTCCATAATCCAACAGCTCCTTGAAAGTGTCATACTATTTAGACAAACGTAATTCGTAAAACATAGTCCAGACCAAATAACATCCCATCCAAGGCTGGCAGAGTAGAGAAACAGGGGTAAATTGTCTAGCCCAAGGACACAACGATGTACATCCTGCTGTCCGAGATCAGAAGTAACGGCCTTGTGATCAATATGGCGTCGCACTACCGACTGTGCTATGTGGCCCACACGTGGATGTCCCCATCCTATCACTGGCTCGGAACCATTTGAAAGCCTGATACCACAAATAGGAGATTCCCTGCGGATACTGGAAACATAACACAGGGGTTCTAAGGGAAACCTTGTCAAATTCAATAAAAACAAAATTAATGGATTGTTTGCTAGAGAAAATTGGCGATGTCATATTTGATTTAGCGTCACAGATTTGATATTCATAGAATATCAACTATCAAGTTGCTTGGAATTGGTTATTGACTCAATTGGAATGGTCAGACCTGGTACCAAGGGAATATGTATTGAGTTACTAGCATTACATAATTAATATAGTAATACTATATTTATTTTAGGTATCGTTACAATAAGTTAAGGGTAGAAGTATGTGGCATTTTTTACGGTCATTTTACCCTAATTGGTGAAAATCCGTTACAGAAGCTCAAGTATCTGACAAAGTAAGTGGTTACGCATAGTTGCGAGTTAAAAGTAATATAAATAATCTAGCATGCATTAATAGCTTTTAGTTTGCTCAGGGTCTCACATATTGCTTTCAATTTTAATTGTTTATATGTCAGACCAAATAATGTACCTACGAGAAAAGATAGAACCGGGGGATACAGTAACCCCCAGCCAGCCTGGCATCGTCATGTCAACCCTAACACTGACTTACTGAAGAACTTATAATTTTCTATCGACACTACGGGTTCAAATCTCGATATTTAGATGGATGTTAAATAAAATTATGATAAACTATTAACAACGATGCATCTATATGTCGGTATTTATAAACAGAATGTTCCAATTAACAGAAAATTTCTCTTTGAACTGTTGCTTCAGTTGCAGTGGCTCTTCAATGGATTGCTTACGGGGTATTTTCGCTGACGGTCCCTCATTTTAACTAAAACAGGACTGCGTTTCGTTATATATATATATTTTTTTTTTTTTTAAACCCCTTTTTTATGATTTTTTGTATGCATGAAACTAACAAAATTGTCTTAAATTTAATATGTAAACCTTACTGACTTAGCATGTGAATTTTACAGATTTTAAGTGCTAGTGTTTTTTTAAAACGTGTTAGGATCTAACAAGTATTTGTAGACTTGTGGAAATACATTCCGGTCTAAGAAAGAGAATATCAGTATTCAATCCATAATCCATAATTGAATAAAAAATATTCCACAAGAACCAATTTTCTACCTCATCTTTATATTTATAAAACCTCATGCATGTCTGCTGCACTAACGTTGATTGTAACTGGGTTTAATGATCTTCCCGTATCACCTGCCTGTCTGTTTACACATTTCTTTCCATCAAGTTACTGGTAGGTAATATCAGAGAGACTTCACACTAATAAATGTATTCCAGGAATGTGTTACAGTAAGTTCTAAGTATTACTGTGCGATATGTATGTAAACTAATTAGTAAAAGGAAGTGCAGAGTCATTTAAAAACAGTATCAGCAACATTTCTACGAGGTAATAGGACCTAGGGGATCCATACTTACGAGGACCTATGGCGTTAACGTCAACATGATCAGGAAGTTAACGACATAGTTGTCATGTTGTTTTTGTGTTCAACGCGATTCATTTATTTTGTGTTATTCAATTAAACGTAACAGTATATCATTGTAAATGTATGTTGTTAAGTTTAAGGAATTACTTTAAAAAATAATGTTCATAATAACCATAATATCTTATATTTCAATGATTTCTATGTAAATGTTATCTTCCCGTAGATCAATGCTGTAGAAGGTATTGACGACAATGGAACATAAGACTTAATCCCTTCAAGCGGACTTTTTCAGATCAAATAGAGAAGTACATAGCATCAATACAGTCTTGAACATGTAGACAATGCAACTCTTCCATCATGTAAGTCTGAATGTTAAGAGCAGAAGACATTGTCGAGACACACCTAGCTACTACCATCATTTCCTGTTCCTAATCGTTCCTTTACATGGTGTTAATTACCATTCACACCCAAACCTTCTCTTTGTCCCAGTTTGACTTCTATAATACTGGTAATGTCTTAAAGCCACCAAACTAAGCGATCAAAAGTACACTTCACATTATATGAGAAGATGACCAATAACTTTGAATTAGTTTCCAAATGCTCCTAAAAGTATGTCTGTCACATAAAGTAAAATAAATGTATCAACGACCTCGCATGCACATAATGTTCTAGTGTACTTGTATTCAAGCAAGTAATTGCCAGACAGTTTTAAACAAGGGTTTCGCCAGGCTAGATTTCTACATCGATATGTAGGGTACATTATATAACTTTGTTTCGTGTTATGGTTTTCTTTTTCTTTTTTCTTTTGTCCAGTGGTTTGTAGGTGTCAGAGAAGCTTTCCCTTTATCGTCAGCTCGAGAAGGTCAATGGCTGCTTTGTGTGCCGAAATCCGTTAAAACCTGTTGGACTGAACACCGGATCAAGTCGCATTCAGAGCTCCACGATTAGGAAGAGGCAGAATAAAAAGCATTTTGAATAGCGGACCTGACTTGACGGCGTCGTCTGGGATGAGATTTATGTTGGGATTGCCGATATATTTTTCCGACTTGCAATATTCCCTTGAGCCGTAACGCCAGCCCGCAATATATACTAGTCGTATTTGTGATCTCACAGAATGGGAAAAAACACGTACATAAGTACAGACAAGTAGCAGACTATGGAATAGTATTCTTTGTTTTTATTTTATCTGTGAGTATTCAAATGTTACAGAACGTAAATTGATGGATATTTTGTCCCAGTGAGCGTAAAGTCGTCTCTTTGTGGTAAATCAAAATAAGTGCATTCCCCGGTACCTTTGTCTCGTTGCCGCATTTGTGTTCATTTTTATTGTGGAATCCTATCGGCCGATTTCTCCTCATCCCGTCCGCCGACGTTTATAAAGACATCGCATGCCTTCAACGCGATATATACGACAGTAGAAAGATAATTAATGTGTACATCAACCAAATCGATATTATGCCTTTTATCCCTGTCTCTTAAAGAAAGTAATGACATTTCAATCTTCTTCGTTTTTGGCAAAAATTAACAATTTCGTCGACGTTAATCGAACAACAACCCAATGCCCTTATTGTGTGTTTAGGAATATTAGGTAACTCTTCCTCTGCCTTCCAATTTCCAATTTCATTAGTCGAGGTTTAGTTAATACGACTGTTGACCGAGCTTGTTTGAGTGATGAGTGTTCGAGCGGAGTAACGGTCCACAAGTAAAGAATACATTGGACTGATATGGACCCATTCAGCTTTGGCGAGATTGCATCCGTGTGTAAGAAAACACATTCCGATTTTCATGTGATTATTTCAAGACAGATATATACATTACGTCTATATGGGAACACGAGTAAATACGTATTGAAGCATTTGCTTAATTGCAAACAAAACGCTACAGGACATAGTGGTTCTTATAGGGATGGTTATTAAACATCACCTGATTATGACCTGAAGTATATTGAACTTAAATTGATACCAAAACAAAAAGAAAGGCACTATAATCCCCGACCTCTACAAAACGTCAATAGTGTTCGAAGAGCGTACATTTGCATCACTTTACCACACATAAGGATGTGCCCTGTAAAAACCAGTAAGGTGTACCAACGACACGACAAAGACAGAACACGGATTACTGAACTAATATAAAGCAGCGATCTGGTGTATCAGGATTCAAATAATATGAGATATCAAATACGTGATTGTGTAGGAGTAGAATATATAAATGCAGACAATCTATTCGGTATCATATTGTTATTAAAATGACGACTACCGTAACATTTGCCTCCGGAAACAATGTAATACTTTATATGAAAATGGTTTTGTCTACAGAGTCATGATTAAGCACCGATATTTACAAAGATAAACCAGACAATGTGAAAGTCAGCTTTTATATGATATACTCTTGCTACTTTTATATACTATACACTAGCGAGATTTATATACTAACTCTATTTTGTAATACTATGCTGAAGCTACTTTAATATATTAAACTCTAGCTATTTTAAATACTATACCCTAGCTACTTTTCGATATTATACTCTAGCTTTTTATATAATATACTCTAGCTACTTTATATAATATACTCTAGCTACTTTATATATTATAATCTAGCTTTTTATATAATATACTCTAGCTACTTTATATATTATAATCTAGCTTTTTATATAATATACTCTAGCTACTTTATATTATATACTCTAGATACGTTCATATACTAAACTCTAGCTACTTGTTTTCTATAAATAAAAAAAGAAACAATGCTGTTGTTACACAACTGGTTTTCATGGCACATTCGTAATGAAAAGATGTTGTCTGATTTAAAAACGCTTAATTATGTCTACAGATCATAATAATTTGATTCTTTGTGTAGTATATACACGGGAAAATAGCTATCAAATCCATTCATTATAATACATTGTCACTTCGCGGTTCTTGTTAACGTATTGTGTGAATTCGATTGATGCTTGAAATATGTTTTCTTGCGTCAATTACATGTATAAATATGAAATTTATCTAGAAGTAGTATTCCGATGATTTTGTTTGTTCCATTGAAACAGCTGCGTAAAAGAACTAGAACAATGATGTTAACTATTGTTTTAAGAGATTGCAAACACTGTCTTTCTTGGTTTCGCATTGAATACCATTCATATTTCGAGAGGTCTGCTGGAAACAGATCAAACACTATTACTCTCTTCTTGTTACATTTGTGTTATTTTAAAAATATATTATATTTTTTTCTTTTCTTTCAAAACACTCCGCAAGTCTAGCATAGTTATCAAGTCTTATTTTAATGACATCTTTTGTCAAAGGTATAGTTTTAACAAAATAATTTGTCTGTTTGCTTCTCTTGTAAAATATGGCTGCTAATTAAACAGTACATGTGCCTTTCAGAGACTGAGGTTTTCTGACTGATGTGAGGTTTTAACCATCTCCTAATAGGTCAAAAAAAGCAGCTTGATTGCTTAGTAACGTAAATAGTCAATCATCTCTCAAAAGCCCAGATACTATAGACTGTTTGCAGTTTCACGCGAATTATGAAACATCTCTCATTGGGTCAGAAACTGCAGATTATTTCTGACTCACGTAAATTATGAATCATTTTCCATTCAGTTAAAGACTGCAGATTTTTTCCGAATTCACTTAAATTGTGTATACAAATAATTTTAGCTGAAAAAGTTCAAAGCAAATACATTTATTTGTAATTTTACATAATTCCATGACAATTTAATGAAAGTCATTTGAATCATAACGACTAAAAAATAATAATAAATTACAGTTTAACAATGGAGTACGAACATTGGTACCCCAAATAACAAGCATAGAAAAAGAAATATGATACGAGAAATTTCGACAAGTAGAAATCATGAAATGTCACTGATAAATTAGAAAAAAAGTTTTCTCGAAATAGAAGTCTTAATAAAAGAAGGTGGCTAAGCGGGGTAAAAAACGTTTGCGAAAAGAAAGGTTAATAAATTTGCTATATTTAGATAGACTCGAGATATTTATATTAAGGCTATTCAATGCCGGCTGCAGAGTCACTGACTTCGTGATCTATTACAGCGCCAGTTAAAGGACGAGACAGCATCACTAGATATAACTATCTGGTACCTTATATAGCCCAATTAGTGAAAGGTGATCAGTGTTATACATGTGATGTGGAAAATCCCCTGTTGCGAGACATATGTAAGTAATTCGTTATGTAGTTAAGTCGCTAACTAGAAATAGCATGTACGATATATCAAATACCTAAATAACGCAGTGTATGAAAAATGAAAATCTATCTATATTTTGCAATAATTGTGAGAAAAATGTATGTAAATATATATTAATCACTCTTGTTGGCACAGATATAAGCGCACATGGGTCTTAATGTAGGAGGAATCAAAGGTAGCGGGATAATACCATTTAACGTCCTATCAGTGATCAGACACCGCTGTCTCCGTGAAAGACGAATGCGCTTTACACTGCGGCACCTGTCCATTCAAACACGAACTGTCATCGGCAGTCTCCAGTGTGGACGGTGCAGTGACATTCTTATTGGCCAATAATCATACCTGTATCTGTCTCCTAGTGAAATATGTCAAAGTATTTTGTGAAATATCAAATATATCAATATTTTTGTGACACTACCACGTGATGGCGCATGACATATAATCCCACGGCTTTTTAACACTTATGATCAGGAAATCTAACAAATGTCTTTCTTCCCGTAGTTAAGTCTGTATTTTTTTCGGATATCCTAAGTTTATAACATGAAGGGAAATAACTCAAATTTTATTCTATTTTATTTTCGTAGGGAACTGTTTGATAGACGCCAATCACACCAAAAAGGTGACATTTCTTAATTGCAAATTTAGTGATCAAATTATCAACATGATATGCGATTTGTTATTAGGTTTGTGCAGAAATAATGAAATGAGTAATGTGCTC
This sequence comes from Chlamys rubida, assembly GCA_032359455.1. Classification (NCBI taxonomy): domain Eukaryota; kingdom Metazoa; phylum Mollusca; class Bivalvia; order Pectinida; family Pectinidae; genus Chlamys; species Chlamys rubida. The sequence continues at coordinate 4,457 of JAUMHH010187440.1, read as the reverse complement.
CCACTTCTAGATGAGTTATAAAATCTCACACGAAATCTACACTGCAACAAAAAAGTGTTAAGAAATAATCAACTACTTCTATGCTATTTAGAAGATGATTTTGATACGCGCTGAAAGTGTTAGAAAAAACTCAAAACCTCATAGAAACACATATTTTTATCCAATATATTGATGATATGTTTGCCTTGAATAACAAAAAGTTCTAAAATTACTGGGACTTCATCATTCCCTGTTATTTGACTGTAAAGGCTCTCACACGTCAGTGCCATAGCTTGTTGTTTTTCAGCGGTATGACAACAATGATCATGTCACTACTTAATATTACGTTTCTAAATGTTAAGATCGTTAACTTCCCTCCCAAGTTTAAGTCACCGTTGATATGCTTCCTAAGAAACCGTGTCGAGATTTTCTAGATTACCGTATTTTGATTACTAAAGAAGCGAGTAGTCTTCTAACGCAGTTTCCAATGTGCAGGGAAGAAATGTCACAGCCGTCATCACAATCTGATATCAACTACAAGATCACATTGTCTGTTAAAACATATTCGCTGTGTAGGACGTATAGTTAGTGACCAAACACTTTCATGTATTTGACGGAAGACAGTATTCGATAGATACTGATCGGGGTGAGGAAACGCTTGTCCTTTCCGAGACTTCTGAGTTTTTAAAGCTGGAGTCCATTTTACCGTTACCTTTCTTTGACTGTCTCTAAGGTCTCAAGCGTTGCCTTTTCATACCCTCTCTGTTAAAATTGTATATTTTCTGATGAAAATGAAACATTATGCTCGCATTAAATCTTCGATGGTTCCCTTTTCTATTGTTAATGCTTGCATATGAAAGAATTAAAAAGCATAGTGGTTATATACCTCATTGCAGACCCTCGAACCAGAACTGTTTAGTTGCTGTAGGGCATCATATAGACCTACAACATTCCAAAGCTGCCATTTTTGTGTCTTTGCTAGTGTCCCCGAAGGACTAGTAGCAGGATTTGATCCTTAGTTTTTCAAAGAAACATAACCAGATTTTAATGATTTTAACTCATTTATTCGTGGGTAAATGAATTTACGTTTTGATTGGTACACTTCTTACGCATAAATGTGTCAGGTTCTTATAGTTTGCAAAATAAACATAGCCGTTGATTTCCCTTGGCATACACTGTTATGTTCTTATCGATAGTAATATATATTATTTTAACTGAATTTCTAAGACAAAATAAACGTTCATATTCATTGCAATGAGACGGCAATACATAACCCATAAGGCGTCGGTTGATGACAGTGTAATTGGAAGAGATCGTTCTAATACTCATTACGTACGTGTTTTATGAAACAAGCTTCAGGAAAGTTTATTGTAACACATGCTACACAATCTTTGAGCATAAAGACTCATACCACCTTGTTTGCCTTCCCGTGAATGCATACCGCCATCGTCTGGCGTCTTGAGGCAACACATAGGGTAATATAGCTGGATGTTGCTGTTAGAATTTACCATATTGAATGGTGCAATTAACTCCCACACAACATAGTCGTAGTGAAGCAAGGACCGGCCCTAGTGATTGTGGAAGTGAATTGTCTCTATAGTTTCGTTATGAATACTGGGAATTTCCTGTTTGAAACCATATCGGTCCAATTCCATCATTTAATAATTAAGACATTATGAAGAAAAATCTGTGATTAGACATAGAGACTTTTAAAAGATGTTTTTGCCGCTATTTATGTAAAAGATCAGTTATAGATTTATCAGCTATTCGTGGTCCTCTTTGTTAAAAAAACCCAAATGTTATTATCGACAGAATATCTAAGAAATATAAGGAAGGCTGTGGCGATACTATGTCACAGTGTAATGTATCAGGGAAGCTGTGGCGATACTATGTTACAGTGTAATGTATCAGGGAAGCTGTGGCGAGACTACGTTACAGTGTAATGTATCAGGGAAGCTGTGGCGACACTATGTTACAGTAAAATGCATCAGGGAAGCTGTGGCGATACTATGTTACAGTAAAATGTATCAGGGAAACTGTGGCGAAACTATTACAGTGTAATGTATCAGGGAAGCTGTGGCGAACCTATGTTACAGTGTAATGTATCAGGGAAACTGTGGTGAAACTATGTTACAGTGTAATGTATCAGGGAAGCTGTGGCGAACCTATGTCACAGTGTAATGTATCAGGGAAACTGTGGTGAAACTATGTTACAGTGTAATGTAGCAGGGAAGCTGTGGCGAACCTATGTCACAGTGTAATGTATCAGGGAAACTGTGGCGAAACCATGTTACAGTGAAATGTATCAGGGATGCTGTGACGAAACTATGATGCTGTAAATGTTTTATACAAAATATATTAGGGAAACTGTTGTTGAACTATACTGCGGTAAATGTTTGATAGATTTTTTTTAAAATATTATAGAAATTTTAAAATACGATGTTTATGGATAAGTGCTGCCTTAGAATGTTGTAAATAACCTTGGATGAATTGTACACGATATTTGCTCTGCAGTTCATGGTATTTTCGTTGTCACTTTCTTCATATAGGAAGGAAGGCTGTTAAATGCTTTAAAAGTGATAATTGATTGTAAATAAAATCAAAATATCGTCATTTCGAACATTGACGATAATCAAACAAAAAGTTCTATTAAAATATTGAAAGATCAAAGTGAAAGACAAGAACAAAAGACAATTCGAAAAATGAACAATGATATTCAAAACATTTTGATTTTTTTTTAAGATATTAGATAATCGGGAACAATTTTTTAGAACTTATTTTCGACACCCTAATGCAACACTTTCAGTTATAGAATGAGTTGCCTTCATTGGAGTAAACAGGAACTTACGTATCATTGAACAACAGGTATTAATTAAGGATAGGACTTAGTGTCACACATAAACATTATTTACTTTGCATTTGTATAATATATGAGTCCAGAAAAAAGTATCATCATGTTTAATTTATGTGGCAGCACACTTTCAAATATTCAAATATGGCAGTTCACATCGTGATTTATCCCGATACTGCGTTACACGCTCGCGGTGTTTTCCTTATAAAGCAGTACACGTCCACATTGTATTCATTATTATTATGGCGTTTACCGTCCACAGTGTGTTCATTATATGGTAGTACATTGGTATCTGTTGTGTGGCAATGAAGGTCCCTGCTTTGTTATCAGCGATTCCGAATGAGATAATGTTTCCATAAATTTGTCGTCTCTTCTTCAGTAAAAGGGAAATCAAATGAAGTAGTCTGACAATGTCTGACAATATCATGTTGTTTGTGTCTCTCCTCGATTGCACAGAGAATAAACATTACAAAAAAAATCAATACGGCAAGTTTAGTCGAGTCATCACTTCTGAGTTTACATTCACTGGGAAATAATAACACTGGCAGCCTGTTCAAACTTAGACAAATGTTGTCATCAATATTGTGTGTCAGGAAAGCATAGTACCTATTTGTAGAACGTTCTTGTATAAATTCAAATTTATAAGATAAAATAAATATCGAAATCATGAAACAAATATGCCTAGCACATCAAAGATATCGTTTGATTTACTTAACAAGCAGTTTTACGTCACAGGAAAAGTAAAGCTGTTTCCATTCGTTTCTCTATGTGTATATTATACCATCATAACAATAGTGATCTTGGCAATCATACAAGAGTGATTACTAAGGGAGGTAACTCCCAGTACACGTCTGGAAACACGAATTTCACATGTAATGTAAGGTATTACTTGACAGAACATGTTTGCGCGTGATAGTTAATATACATTCGAATATGTCTGATATATCAGATATTAAACGTAAATAAAAAGAGAAAATGAAAACTGTGCACATATGATGTCGAAAGTGTAGGAAATGATTCAATATCTTCTGACATGGTTTTCATATGTTATTTGATAATGTATATTATTTCAATTAATATTTTTATGACATGATATTTCAGTTAGTGTATTTTTAAACCATCATTAACGCTAGTAATGCGTGCATAAACGTTTGCTTTATTGTTCCGTGATGACGTCTGTCTGCCACATCTTATTCATAGAAAAGGAACTGAACGCTTATCTCCTTAGAAATGTGTGAATATCAGTAGCAATACTAAGTAAGGAATAACATAAACATGTTGATTGACTTCAACATAGTTAATCTTACTACAGTTAATTGGTCGCATCACTGTGTATTTTACGTAGGACATATATATGTTATGAAATATAAACTCTAATGTGACACAGATCTGTTATGAAATATAAACTCCTGTTGGACACAGATCTACTGTGATATATAAACTTTAATGCGACACAGATCTATTATGAAATATTTACAGTCTGTGGTGAACTGATAGTAAAACCCATGCATTTTTCCCAATACCCAACTGAACTCTACCTTCAATAGAGTTCATCCCGGCACGCGCTAACTGCCGCCCGGACTGAACTGTGACAGCATGGTGGGAAATGGTGGCTGTTCCAAGAACC
>JAUMHH010187429.1:0-14420 GCA_032359455.1 Chlamys rubida | reverse complement strand
GTCCGGGGACTTCCTGGAGGTAATATTATCACACTCTGTCCGGGGACTTCCTGGAGGTAATATTATCACACTCTGTCTGGGGACTTCCTGGAGGTAATATTATCACACTCTGTCCGGGGACTTCCTGGAGGTAATATCATCACACTCTGTCCGGGGACTTCCTGGAGGTAAAATTATCACACTCTGTCTTGGTATTTTCTGAAGTAAAGGCCACACAATCCCTGGAATTCAAGAAAGTAAGGTTACACTGTCCTGAAACTTAATGGAAGGAAAATTGCAGATTTTCTGAAGGTAAAAACCAACATTGACACACACTGTTTAATGATTTAATGGAGTGAGGTCATAGTTCATACATGTTCTGTTGCTAAAGACGCTAGGCTACAAGCTGCCCAGGACCTTTTTAGGGTGTGGACACACACTGTCCTGTGACAGTAAAGTGACTCACATCCAGGGATTTTCTGGAAGTCAGATCACGTAGGATCTGTTTCCTCCCTAGAGGTAAAATCACACACTGTCTGGGGACTTTCTGAAGGAAAGGTTTTACACTGTTAAGAACTTCTTGGAGGTGAGGCATGATTGCATGTCCACAATTTCCTGCAGTATTAACATCAATCACTTTCCAGAATGTTCTTGAGGTAAAGTTACAAACTGCCTTTAGTTCATTTACTGTGAAATCACTAATTTTCATGGGCTTTTTAATTTCATTGATTTCGTGGGTATCTCCATCCACGAATTCACAGGTTCACAAAGTAATAATTTTGATATCAAATATTTCTCCGTTGAGTAGGTACTCTTAATCCACTAAATCATGCACCCAAGATATGATGTTGTGTCGTGAAACCTAGAAATTTGGGCCCCACGGAAATATCTGATTTCATAGTAACTTATATGATGTGCTGGTGGTACCTATGAAGTAAAATATAATAACATGTAGTTATATGTTGTTTACCTGTAGAATGTTGTATGTAAAAAGTGTATTTATAAACAACTTGAAGAACTATATCGAATGTTAAAAGACCATTAAGATATCAGTTGCGACTGTCCTGTTGTCTCGTACTGTAAACATATGAATTAATTAATGCACTTAAATTTTATCAATTATCAAACTTCCACAGATTAGCATATATAGTCACAAAACATGCAGTAGAGAACTTCAGTTTGAGCAATCTTAATTTTGTACAATATTTAGAGTATGAAAAGCACTAAATTAAAATTACCTCTAAAGTATGTACATTGACAGTACCGTAATATATTTTACAGTGTCTTAATTTCACCAGACTTACTGGTCAAAATTTTTCAATGTACATAATTGTATGAAAATATATTTTCAGGCTGAAGCTATTGGGTTGGAACAGCTCCAGTGGCTGCAAGAATTAGAGCTACAGCTACTTGCTGAGATACGGTAGGATAACATATCTTATTTGCCGTAATCAGCACCCGAAGTACTTGAAAAATTGGGTTATTGAGATAACAAAACAGAGATTGTGTCAGTTGCTGTTATGGCAACATAACTGTCAGACACATTCCCAAGGAGAAATTCAAAATTGTTAGGTTTCTTTTTCTAAAACACAGTGAAACAGTATTGGGAAACTTTTACATCTGATATAAATTATATATAGTACTATCTTTTTGCCAGAAAAGGCCAGAAAAGAAGTTTTTTTTAGAGAGCTGGCACTTATATCATTTCAATAATTTCTGAAAAAAGGGGGAGGGTCATTTATAAGGGGTTGGGCGCTAATTGTAAATATACCAATCCATCTGGGAGTTAGAATTACAAACAGAATACTATTTTTTTTAGACCTGACGGCGTTACATTGGTGGACGCGCTGGACTTCCACGACGAGACTCTGTCGTCAGCTATTGGTTGTTATGATGGGCGTGCATATGAACGGTTGTACGAGGCTGCGTTGAAGGAACCGATGAATCAAACAGAGGTACGTGATTTAGAACGATTACTGTGTACCAGTAAACTTTCGCCCAGTTAAATATTCGCCCTTCGCCAATAAAATCCATGTTCGCCCAGTGTTAATTTCGCCCTTCACTTGTAACTACTATGTGCACAAAAATGTCATGGTATATTCGCCCTCATTGGGAAGGGCGAAAAAGGCGAAATTTTAACTGTGGCGAACATTTCACGGTACACATTATCACTTCATCATTTATTTCTATCAATATTATTTTCAAGGAACACCCCACAGCTATGCAAGAAATATGTATGTCTGAAGTCACTTCTCAAAAGTAAAACCTCAATATTGAGTATCGAGGTTATAACACGGACCCCCCTGACACTCTCATTCTCAACAGTTTGTCCAATGAACAGGGAATGTAGTCTCTTACCTTAGCCTTTTACTCCTTATGGAGGTTAGATAGGGGAAGAATTTCAACCCAAAGGGAAGATTATTAAGTTTCCAAACACAAAGATTGTCGAGTGCTTAGCAACCTAAGATATTTTTGTTTGGAGGGTTGATATTCCCCATCTCGATCCTGTCATCCCCCTATATAACTGAATGTTGACGTTACTGGCTCAACGTATTGTTGACGTGATATTCATGCATTGTTCACATCACGTCACGTCACGTCATTGCATTGTTGACATTACATCATGCAGTTGTTATGACTGTGGAATTTTTGCCTCTCAGCCCTAGGGAGAGACGTATATAAGCTTTCCCCACCTTGGGGGTAAGACATAAAAATCTCAACCCAAGGGGTAAGATTGTTAAATGTCCAGCCCAACTATAAAGAATCTTACTCCTAAAGTGGGGAATAATTATTTTACTCCCACTATAATAATGATATAATGATAATTTCAGGAAATGCAAACGTTTATTTCATAATTTCCGGCAGAGCGGAGCTATCTTCTGTGATCTGCATTTGTTGATCTGACGTCAATGCAATGTTGACATGACATCATACAATTGTTATGACCAGGCAGGGAATACCTCCGTCTGTACTCTAGGGTAAGACGGAAATATCTTTCCCTGACCGAAAGTGTGGATATATCTGTCTAATGGGTGAGAATACTAGAACCTTCCCCTACTTTGAGGGTGTGACCGAGAAATCTCCAACCCGAGGGATGATATTCTAAGATATTGGAGAATATTCGAGAATATCATCCCGAGGGATGGAAATTTCTCTGTCACACCCAGACTCACCCTCAAGGTAGGGGATGATTGTTTTACTCCCATCCTGTTTCTCTCACGAATCCGCCAACAAGCGGTGATTGCATGAAACACAAGAGTTGATTGCATATTTTTCCAGCAAATCCAGAGTTGTCTTCCATGGCCTGGTACTGTTGACGTGACGTCAATGCGTTGATGATGTGACGTCATACTGTTGCTATGACTTTAATTAGATCGTGCCATTCTGTATGAGGCTTTTTCCCCCATAGGGGGTGACAAGCTGATCTTTTCCACCTTAAAAGGGAGACACGCCTGTGAGGGGTGACAGGATACCTGTTCTGTTAGGTACCCTGCATAGTTATATCCATACTTTCCCTGTGTGAGATATCCTTTTCCCTTACCCTGGACAGGTGTACATGTATCCGCACTTTTACCGGTGTGAGATTTCCTTGTCTCACCCTAGAGTTGAGACGGGGGGATTCTCCTATTCATAACAATAGTATGATGTCACCTCAACAATACAATGATGTCACCTCAACAATACATCAACGTCACGTCAACCCTGAATTTAGCATGTAAGGTTATCATTACATTGTGTATAAGAGAAAAAGAATCATTCACCCCCTTTTGGGTGAGATAGTGGAATCTCCACCCTCTGGGAAAGATTTGTAAGTTGCCAAACACGAGGCAAAGCAGCCTCGTGTTTAACAACTTAAGAACCTTCCCCCTCAGGTTGAGATTCCCCTATCTTACCCCAAAGGGGGCGAGAGATTCTATTAGTCTCTACTAGTGTTGATCCTGTTTCATGTTTTGTTTACTACTTGGTAGAACCATGAATGTCCACTCGTGTAAATAATTGTGCTGTTGATTATCAACATTTCTCAATTTCCACTTCATACAGATTTGTTTTCTGTATGTTACAGGTTGATCCTGCTTATGACAAGTACCTGAAGCACTTGATAATGGAAGGAGCTCCGTCGAAATTATAATGCTGTTTTCGTGTGTGTCACAACAGAATTAGGAATTTGAGGAAAGCGACTCGTAGCCCTTGGGCTGATCGAATTCGTAATCCTCGTTAAACAAATAAAGAATCAAATTAATTAGGAATTGTACAATTCTTATTTTGATACATATTTTTTATTGTTCTAAAAATATTTTTAGAATTGACACATTATAATTCATATCCGTTTCATCTCATATCTGTGATATCAGCATTAGGGATACAATGTACTTAGAATGTGTTTGTGGAACTAAATACCAGTAATATCTGTCACCTTATTACGTAAAAATGAGTAAATGAATGATTTCTGATAATATTAGTACACAGTACAGCATGAATAGCAATACAAACAATTTAACTCATTCACCCCTGAAATTTCATAATGAAGTATTCCAACCTTTGAATTGGAGGAGTTCAAATGTGTCTATATATAGGGGTGAATGGGTTAAGGGCAAAATCAACTCGAGATGTATTGTGTTATCAGTGAATTGATTCTGTGAAATTCTTTGGGTATTGTGTTATCAGTGAATGAACTCGGTGAATTGTTTTTGGGGGTATTGTGTTATCAGTGAATGAACTTGGTGAAATTCTTTGGGTATACAGTATTATACATGTATGTGGAGCAAAACAGTTACTGTAGATAACTGATTTCTCATGTTTATGATGGGCATTAATCACCAATTCAAGTTTCAAATGAACAATCAATATATGATAGACATATACATGTATATGATACGTGATTGTATTTCCTCAGGTTAAGTACTGAAAAATCAGTATTTGTATTTTTAAACTCTGCACAAAATATAAGTTGTCTGCAGTATCATATTGATAACGGGTAATGGTCATGACCCTATCTAGATGTACATATTCTCAATAGGAATATATGTATTATACTGAAAACAAAGCAAATTTTGCAGTGTCCAAGCCAGTTCACTCTAGTTACAGTTATTGTAAAAAAAAGGTATGCCAGCATTTTCTCCTCTATTTTGATGTAGAATGATTGTGTACTCCCGGAACAGGTTATCCTAGATACATGTATCATTTATTGTTTTTAAAATACTAAGTCGTATTTTTTAGAATGTTAATGTTATTATATTCCTGTTCATTGCTGGGTACCACGGATATGACATTCAGGAAGTAGAAATATATCCGTAATTTCGTATTATTCAACCCAAAAGCAAACCTGTTGATCATTACTGTTGATGTAACTTCGGAGGGCCAGGCCCCCAACACAATTTTGCAGCAGCTGTCATCAATGATTCTTTTACAAAGAATTATTGACACAAGATAGCTATAAATAACACTTATAATAACATATCATTTACATTAATTACATTAATAATGTAGATGGCCATTTAACAGCATCTCATAAATTTACCTGTGTTAAAATATGTACACAAACACACTCAATTCCATTTTAAAATATTTAAGAAGAATTTGTATTCCTTTGTTCAGAGTATATGTGTAAATACCTTTATAATATTTATATATGTTTTATGAAGACAATTTTGGTTTATTAAAGGCATTACATTCTAACATGTTTTTGTGCTAGCTGTATGGTATAATTTGGATTTATAATAATCAATTTTAGCTTGAATGCATTGAATATATATTTATTAACTTGAAGACATGTAAACATTTTTATGTTTAATTTGGTGGCATATTAGGTACTTAATGTTTATTAAGATGCAAAACAAGATGGTTGACCATCACCAAGTGTTTCTTTATTTAATCTCCTGATATAGGTTGTTTTATATTTATAAATATGTCTAGTTACCTTTATTGGAAAGAACAATGTGGTTAATATCTATATACAGATGACACTGCCTCAGCATTTTTTAGAGGTTGCTGAACGTGTAACTATAGTTACATATATAACCAGTGTTGTTATACAGAAGACTTGTTTCTGACCCATTTTTGTGAAATGTACTTTTAAAACAAGTCTTAGGTAAGGTACGAAAACGCCACAGGTAACATACAATGTCCAAATATACATTGTATACCATAATTCAACGGAAACAACTCTTACTTACAGTATATTGTTGTATAGCAATTACATTTTATCTTAATTCATTTGGTCACCAGAATATAGGATGTTCATAATTATTTTTATTGTTATGCAGATGAAACAATTTTGTTGCTGTTTAATTTCTTCTATATTTTAAATTATGTTCGTCGTTAAAGTCATTGCTTAATTTGTGAAGATAATCATGTCAATAAAAAACATCAATTTGATGACTAGATTTGAGGTTTTGATATTTAGCTCACCGGACACAATGTCTTGTGATGGAGGGCCGTCAGGTTTGTTCAAATGGATGCACTTAAATCCCTCTCTCCGTTATATTGTGTGTAGAATATCAAACGACTTTGTGACGACGACTCTAGGTATTGATGATTGACATGTAATAGATTGCTGGGATTGACGGACATTAACTTTACTGAAATACATTACCCCGATCAATTTTTTTATGTCAGAGGTCAAATGTGGTAAACAGTTCAAACGACTTCATCACATAAAGATTGCTAAGACTGATGGCCATCAAGTTCGTTCAAATGAATGTCTTTCTCCCATTTTCAAGGTCACATCAGACAACCGTATTCGAAAATTCGGAATCACAAGGTCAATATAAGTCATGACATTTGTTACGCGGTGCGTTAAATTTGGTAAAATGAATTACTTGGAATCATGTCCAAGGTCAAGATCACAGGGGTCAATTTTTCTATTTGGTAAAAATTCTTAACAATTTACATATTCTGTCAAAGTGTTACACTGCAAAAATGTTGCGTTTTTAGATTGATCCAAAATGAACCCCGATTTATTGACAATTACCACAGACATTATACATTGTATGCTATTAAGATTCTATTTTGTTAATTGTGAATATTTAATTGCTTATCTTAAAGACACAGGCATCCCCTCCCTAGCGATCTTTCGACAGATAACGCGACAACACACCCGACCACATTAGTTAAATATCTTTCACGCCTTAGTTTTACTTCCAAAATGGTAAAATCAAGAAGTGCAATAAATGGTACGAGGATTTTGAAGAGTTCGAAAGGTCTTACGATCGATCTTTCACATCCTTATTTTTTTTTAAATGTTTCTTCTGTCAAAATTTTTGACTTTTCTACCTCTTTACACTACCAATCCTCATACCAAACTGAAGAAACTTTCTTTTCAAAGAGGGGTGTTCGGCGATATTGATATATGGTTGTAAATTATATTTTGGAGCTTATTTTGTTAAAAGCACAACAAAAGTCAAAATGAAATGATTGAGTTCCTGGTTAAGAATATCTATGTTGAGTTCGGTAGCAAGATTGTCCAGCAGACTGTAGGCATTCTAATGGGAACAAGCTGTGCCCCTCTTCTGACCGATTCGTTTCTGTACTCATACGAACCTGAATTCATTGGTGAGCTTATTAGGACTGGTAACAAAAACCTAGCCAAGTCCTTCATATTCACATTCAGATATGTTGACGGTGTGCTGTCTTTGAAAAACAAGAACGCCATTGGCACATCGATCGTAGATACCCTCCAGAGCTTGAAATCAAGGACACCACAGACCCTCAACTTCAACAACACCAACAGGGACAGCATACTTCTGAGCTGTATAATAAACGTGACGATTTCGACTTTCCGATCGCGAACTTTTATTTTCTTGATAGCAACATCCCTGCTTCCCCCACCGACGGTGTTAACAGGTCGCAGTTGATGCGGACACATTTTATGGTCGTCATCAGGATCTCGCAGGGAAATGGTTGGTATTCCCATAACATGAAATATTCCTCATAAGTTGTACCTTCCTTCTTACGTAATTCAGCTTCGTCGGGTTCCACTTTATAGACATGACAAATGATGATATTGTTCTCCTTCCTCTTCGGTCAATTAAATATTGGGTACGGCTTCTTGGTCCTTTGTCCGGCTTACGACTCTCCTTCTTTACAATGTTCCGAACTCATCAGTCGTCCTATTGACCTTGAACTTGTTTCAAGTGCAGCTGGTATGTCCTTCATTCTTTGAATCCTCGGTCAAGGCACATGAGTTCGTTACAAATGTCTGAACAACTCATATTGTATTCCAGACATCTGTAACGAGCCCCTGTGGTCAAAGCTATGTTCAACTGTTGTTCTACACGTTACGTACTTTGTACAAAACTACAAGCATTGCTCAATTTCAGTAGTCTTTAGATCTGCTTTCATCTTCTTTGTGCATTCAATGCAGTGTTGAAGATGACATATTTCGCATTCCGAGTCTTGATTCGTTATTGACACGAACCACACTAATATCCATGTGGAACATCTTTGCTATTTGATGACATAATGAGGTCTATTGCTAAAGATGGACTTTTGCTGGTATCCATGACCGATGACCCGCAATCTTTCCGGACCGGCCGACATAATCTCTATAATCAAGTTGGTTCCTGTTTAATGAGGATATGGTTCGATTCGTCCTCACATTTTACAAATCTAATTATCGTAGTGTTCCTCAAGTTTGCAACTCGCGGATTTGGCGGCAAACCTACAATGCGGCTCCGTATATATGAGCATATTGTGCTACTAGTGGGCCTTTAAGACTAGCATGTGGCCCTGTATGAGCGTATTGCGTTGATGGGCCGTTAATACTTACATGTAGCTCAACCTTCCTCAATCTGTAAAATTATGAAATATTAATAAGAATCGCCATTCAGGAAAATGACGAGGGTAAACGTTATGTTCCTAAAAAGTCATACTTATGACAAATTTGGGTTGACGATTTTAATATAAACTTTATTTCATTCCAAATCAAGGAGCATTACACCACATAACATACAAAGTACAGAGGAATGGGATCCGGAAACAAGTTGAAACAACTTATACAAATCCGTTTCCGAGCAGTGTTGACGATTTTAGTAAAGGAACGGAAGGATCCAGAAGACCTTAAACACTTAACACTTCCCCCCATCATCCCGCATGCACACACCTGTTTCACTTTGTCATATCTGTTAAACGTTAAATCCTATCATCGTAAATATGTAAGCGTGATTATGACTGTGTAGTCCTGAGGCTTTATCGCATGGCTTATACTATCAGGGTAGATTGACCTTTGTTTGACCTTTGGTATGATTATCATGACGACCTCGTGCACCTAACTCATGACAGGCACGTACTATTGTGAGCTATTCTTCATTACGTCGTGTTGTGTACAGTTGTCAGGATTGTGCGTTTTCGACATTTTGAGCGATAATACTATAATTTCATAGAAGTGTGATGACGTCAGTTATTTTCTAGTGTTGTGACGTCATCAGAGATCGAAAATATAGTAATATTATAGTGTTATGATGACGTGAGCCGAGATCGGGAATATAATAATTGTGTAGTGCTGTGACGTCAGAGGAGATCGGGGATATAGTTATTTTATAGTGCCGCGACGTCAGAGGAGATCGGGGATATAGTAGTTTTATAGTGCTGTGATGACGTGAGCCGAGATCGGGAATATGATCATTTTGTAGTGCTGTGACGTCAGAGGAGATGAGGACATAGAAACAAGGACAGCGTCGTGGGTATGGTTCCACTTCGCTTTACAGGATGATTGTATTGCTCTTTCTTCTGTTTTGTAAGTATTTGTAGATTTATTAATGAGTACAAACAACTCCTAGTAATGTTCAAGGTATTAAAATCACACTGTTATACAAATGGTTTCTTATACTTTGATATGATATTTTCAATCCCATTTCGATTTCATTTATGATAGGATTTTCCCGCTTTCTTTTTGGAATTGGGGGTCTGTTAGCAGTTCGCCCGTCTGTTGGACATGGCTTTACAAAAAATAACAGTATGCTTGCATATTGGTAATAATTATGATAAGGTTCAGATAATTTTGGAATCTATGTGTATCTTAATTATGTGATAGGTATACTTTATATACTTTCAGACGATATTTTCTTTTTTAGTTTGTGTCGTGTGTTAAAGTAAGCTTTGTACGCGTAGGGCTATTTGCACGACATACAAAATGATAACTCAACAGTATTTCAGGCATACCTGATATGAGCTTGTATGGCGGTAGTTGCAGGCACTTCCCCAATTTGGATTGGCTGATGATTTAAAGATGTTACTACACAATAAGTACTCACTGTTAGGGACAGGAATTCAAAAGTTAATTAAAATTAATTCTGCGCAGATAATTGTAGCTATCACAACACACGTAAGTTGTAAAGGTAGCGTGGTATATTGATATGTTACATAAGAAAGTACTATTATATCACTGACAAAGATGACATTTTTTTTCAAGGGCAAGTCTCTCCGAGCTGTGCTGGAGCCTACACATACCACAGCGTGTACGACTAAGGTCTGTAAGTATCTCTCTCTCTCGTTTGCTTTTGGTTTTTGTGTTTTCATTTATAATTTCATGTAGAATATTTTTGTCAATTTTTTTATTAGGATATTTCTTCAAATGATATTATATTGTTGTCGTGAGGCGTTAATAATAAAATAAGTATTTATCACTTGTTTGAATGTGTCCGCACATGCTTTTACGAGATATTTGCTTTTACGATGAATCTGGATTGCGGGTTCCCTACTGACGGCTATATAGCTATCTTCATTTGTGGTTGGAACGGTGTTTTGGTGTTTCAGCTCAAATGACCAGCTGTCCTGGATTGTGATTGGTTCCCTTCTAGCGTTCGGAATCTTCCTGATAGTGGTCATCTTTGTGTGTAGACAGTGTGGTTGTTGTGGTCACCCCCGGGATGTGGGCCCTAGCTCTCCCGCACTTTCAGACACCCGCCCGTTTCTTTTCAATGTGTCTGTCATCGACAGCCAAGGATTCGGTAAGAATATTTATACACAAATGATGTCTATATCATGTCATGTGTGTTTTATGAGCCTTCAAAATTTTCTAACTACTTGCATTGGAAACATTCTTTACTTCACTTGTAAAATAAAGGATATCTTTTTCCTTTAAAATTGTAAAATTGTAGACCCTTTGCCCATGTTATAAACAATTAAAAAATAATTCAATTTTAAAGAGATTGACTAAAAAATCGAATAACATTGATGTAATACGCAATGTCAAAATTTTGACGGGACTACAGCACTTACGAATAATATGCATTCTCAAGTAAAAAACGTGGGTGGCGAAAATATATGATTAAATGTAACCAAACAAAACACTTTTACGGTCGAGGGCATGCGTACTCCTGTACTGGATTTATTCAGCAATGTTTTTAACAGGTTTATTTTCATCTATTGGAAAATATTTATCAAATATTCGTAAACGCCGAAAACCTCAGTCTGTTGCTCATTAACGAATCATTTATACTATAAATACTGCCACCTTCTTCCAAATGTCCTTTGTATTTTTAATTTCTAAATGCGTCCCAACAAGAACATCGACCGCCAGACCAGAGTGTGTCAGCCAAGTTGCCTGGCCTGCCTCCATACGCCTACGAATGTGTCCCGGGAGACTCGCCTCAGACCGCCCCGCCACCTTACACAGTCAAGGCCGAGCCTTGGTGAGACCCATGAGACGGAGTGGACCTGATTTCTTCATGTGTGCAGATAAACTATTGAAATGGATTCAATGTTGAGTAAAAAAAGAGTTGAATAGGAATAAATACATTCCATGAAGAAACCGAGAGATGATTAAATAAAGGAGAGCGGGATTGAGCTTTGATCTTTAGTGGAATTTTAATTGTTAGGGTAGTTGGAATGATATGGTTATGATGAGGGCGCATCAAACTGCGACACAGCTGTCGAAGATGCATCAAGTATGGAACAGGACCATCCTACCTTCCATCAAATCAAAAACTCCATGATCCTACCACCAAACGGAAGTAGAAGGTTTTGCTTCCGGTTCTAAATCAGAGATTAAAAATGTAGAAGAACAAAACGCAATTCAAACCTACATTGGAGATGATTAAAGCAACAGTTTCACCGCTCTGTTCAATAAATTTACAATTTACAACATTGTGTTGTGATGAGACTGATGACAGTATAGACTGATATTATAACTAATCTTGTATATATTTGATATTGCATGTAAATATTTTTGTTTATTTTGATAGTTTTGGTTCTAAGCCACCTTAATTGTTTTCCACTTCATTCCACATGCATACCGCTTGTCCCTGCATGCATACAATGTACATGTAGTTGAACAGGAAAGGTAATGTCCATATAACAATACAATGTACATATATGATATCATTTGTCTCTTCCGGATATCTGTTTGTAACCAGTCATATGATTGTATATATAAGCTTAAGGTTTTTCAAATGTTTGTCTATATTGATTTCGAAGTCTAATTATAGTTGTTAAATTTACGACATATTCGGAAAAACCGTTCCAAATATGATAGTTCTGAAACCAAATAAGTATTTTTCTAACATCTAGTCTTCGTTGTTTTTTATTCTATTTCTGTGTGTGACCTCTCGTTCTTGATCATATTTCACGGTTAAATATTTCCAGACGTTATGTTTTCATCGTAGAAGTTGTTCATAATCTTGTACATATTGATTGTATCTCCTTTCAGTGTACTGTATGTTAGGGATTGAAATCCTAATCTTTAAGACGATCACTGTATGGTAGGTTTAGCCCAGGTATCAGTTTCGTTGCTCTACGCTGCTTTCTCGATTGATTGTCTTTTTTTGGTGTGTGTGTGTGGATTTCACCCACTTGCTGCGTATTCCAAGTGTGGCCTGATCAGTGCCTTGACAAGCTGTTTTGAAGTTATTTTATCTAAATGTAAAGAAAAAGCCCATGTATACTATTTGCCTTCTTGACGGTATGTGATGAAAAACTGAGATTTTCTTCCACCATTTCTCCTTTATCATTTCCTGATGAAATTTTCTCCAGTTTGATTTGATCTGATCCCGCTCCTGCCATGAACAAATTTCTTGTCGATTTTCCTTTTATTGTCAGAAGTTTGTATTTTTGAGGGTGAATAGTTTTAAAAGCCATGTTTTAGACCAGGCTAGCAGATTATCCTAATCATCTTGTAGTGCTTCTCTATCTCTATCGTTCCCTTGTAAATGTGTGTATCATCCGCAAACAAAAAGGTTCTTGAAAGGGTACATTCACATTCTGGTAGGTCATTTATATAAATTACAAACAGTATTGGACCCAAGACACTTCCCTGAGGGTTTCCACTGACTACCGGATGTTCTGTCGGTGATTTTCCATTGACCAATACACGTTGTTTACCCTGGCTTAGAAGACTCTAGATCCAATTTACAAATCATGTGATTACGTTCATCCTGGAGTAAAAGATGTTTTGAGATTTCGTACCGAACGAGTCTCAATCATGTCCAAAGAAGGACTAGTGCCAGCGCTAGAATAAATAACATTTTACAAATTGTTGAGTTATTAGGAAAATGACGAGGATCCCCCGGAGATGCAACTCATTTCAGGAGCCAGTCACAATGTTAAATGGCACAATGACTTATTCGTCGTTTCTTTATAGAAATGTCTTGTAGCGCATGCCATACATAGTATCGTATTATACTAGTGTTTATTATCCGTTTTGTGTACGTTCAACCTGTTTTGCAAATACTTGACACAGTGTAAACCCGTGATATTGTGCTTTAAATTAGCAAGTATGTATGTCATAGGTAACCTCTCTGTCGAAACTTTGAAAAGATAACTTGATATATTTAATCTATTTACAATATTTTCTCAACGAAAGCAAGGTCAAATGAATCACAATTCAAACAGAAAACGCGTTTTGAAGTCGGTTGCAGAATTTTAGGTAAACTATATGAACATGCAATTCTCGTCACAAACTCTTGATTTTTTCCTTGCTGTAACTACGATGTTTTAATATATCTTCAGACACCAGTTTTTACCACTTTTTGTTAATTAAAAGAAAACAAAATCGTTTCCCCTGTCGTACATTGTTGGTAACTAAGTACCTTGCTATACAAAGTCAGTTCCACAACATTTTACCGTGTCAAAGCGCTAGTAGTGTACAATAGAACGTGGATGTTCACCGTTACACGTGATCTTCACGTTTTTGATAGTTTTTTTTACTTCGCTTTCCCTATCTGTTCTCCTTCCACTCTCAAACTTGTTAAATATTCCAGTAAGAACATGCATATATATCGTTTAGTTTATGTATAGTTTAGCTAGTGCATACAGCATAACTGGTATGACTAGGAAAGATGTGAGCGTTTCAAGAAACAAGAGGCCCATGGGCCTTAACGGTCACCCGAGTCCTACAGTATTAATTTTTGTTGCTGAAATATGAAGTGAAGATAATGATGTCAATCATCCCTACCAAAATTTGAGTAAAAAATAGTTAAGTATAACTTTAAGTTAAGTTTGTCAGG
>JAUMHH010187428.1:8231-21526 GCA_032359455.1 Chlamys rubida | reverse complement strand
TAATATCAAGATTGTGTAGTCATTGGACCATATTAATATCAAGATTGTGTAGTCATTGGACCATATTAATATCAAGATTGTGTAGTCATTGGACCATATTAATATCAAGACTGTGTGGTCATTGGACCATATATATTAATATCAAAGATTTGTGGTCATTGGACCATGTTAATATCAGAGCTGTAGTCATTGGACCATATTACTTGAATATCAAGACTGTGTGAAGCCTAAGATTCCTCTGGTCCTGACACCAGACTTCGACATTTTGACAGATATATGTCTGGAGGTTACGGTCATCAAATATTTATAACGAGAATATGGAGTTATCGAACCAATCTGTTTATAGTACAGACAGCATGCAGCCTGTCAGCCTGTGTTAGAAGCACAGATACTTTGACCTTTTGTTGACATATTGGACTGGAATGACACACACCTGTCTAGATTAGTTTGACCTGCCGAGACACTTTGTTAAGGGATATTTATCTGTCCAGCAGTGTCCAGCGTGATGGTAAAATATGGAATACCTGTGACATTGACCTGTATGGTGTCTGAATGTCGGGTCTGGTTTATGACCTTTCTTTCGACCTGGTCAGATAAACTAAGCTAGATAACAAACAGAACCCATACCCATATACGTTCACTGATGACAGCCACTACCACGGTCCTCTACGCAGACTACATTTCATTTGGTGGTGCTGCTGTAAAAAACATAAACTTCTGCGCATTTGAGTAATCGTAGAGGATTAAAAAAAATATCAAAAGAAATAGCCATTTGTTTTGAAGAATTGCGACAGTTACAAGACTGTTTTTAATGTTGGGCAACTGTTCCAATTCTCCAAAATAATGTTTGGTAGAGACAAGATCCATGGGTCATCACGCATAAGCCATATTATTGGAGCGTCTCGCCCCATTTTCCAAAAACCACCTGATAACCTTTTTCTCCACTGATCGCCGTGGACCTTTTCACGTGCATCTGATCCCTAGTCTCCGTGGACAAGCTCACATCATATTATATAACTAATGGTAAACATCACATTCGTAATTATTCATAACAGCACATATGTATCAATTGGAAATCATGATTTTATATGAAACATTATTATACATGTATAGGATATTTTTTCATTTAAAATGTGTATAAAATTATGAAATATTGTGTATTTTTGACAGGATAACGTTTTACCTGGTTGGTGGGAAAAATTTGTTGGACCTGGCTGTGCTGTAGATACCGATACATTCTTTGTCATCTGTACAAACAACCTAGGTAGTTGTTACGGATCAACGTAAGTAATGCTAGCTTTATCTGTAGTGTAACTATTGTTGATAACATATCTGTGTTACAAATCAACGTAAATATTTCTGATACAAAACAACGTAAATACGCTGTTAGATTGGTGTCTCTGTCCTGGTAACACATGTTTGGTAGGGGGCAAGATCGATGGGTCATCACGCATAATCCAGACTATTAGAATTTAAATGACATATAACACATCAAGATTGTCTGTCAAACGTTGTTATAAAGACAAAATGACATCAGAGAAAACTAACCCATAAAGAAATGAAGGAACAGTAGCTCAAGTATTCCGTCTTTGCGTATTGCAGAGTTATCTTCTCCTGTGAGCAGATATTGATTGTTACGTCATTGGTTTGTGTGAGGAAATTACGTCGTTTTCTCAAAAATTGATGACGTTACTCTCACAAACAAATGACGTAACAATCAATACCTGCTCACAAGAGCAGATAACTCTGCAATACGCAAAGACGGAATACCAGAGGACTAAAACTCCATCCATATAGATACCAGAAACTTTTGCCTAGGAATCATATTCGTTTCACCCTTCACAATGGAAATATAATGTAAAGTAATCTTTTGACTAGTATTCATGCTGAATTTGTCGACATTTGAGAGTGGGAAAAGGGCGAAAGATAAAACACCACCAATCATTTCCTGGTTTGAGGTATTATTATAACATCTAAAGTATATGGTAACAAAAGTTGACTTCAGCTGTAAGGGTCAAAATACAACTGTAGATACTAGGTTTTTTTGACAAGAAGATTTATTTAAACATGTTCATTGAGGAATTTTCAATAAATAATGCTTTCAAAGATTAAAGCAATGTTTTCAATATGGCACCGTCAGAAAATATAACCTTAAAAGTGTGATATTATAACAATCATGTTTTACCGTTTCAGTGGTCCATCTTCTGTCAATCCTATCACTGGAAAGGTAATTATAAAAAACAAATATAGACCTTCTCTTGTTTCGGATCCAATGCTCATCAGAAAAATGTAACATAAAGATGACTAATTATTAATTATTTTACTGCTCAGACGAAATTCCGAAAAAAAAATCGAAAAAAATACCGAAGTATCAACAAAACAGTTACTCGAACTCAACATCGATAACAGTAGAGGAACATATGAACAAAGGAAAGTAAAAGGAGAGTAAGACCAGGTGTTCTGGAAGAGTAAAAATCATCTGCTTCATCGATGACACCTGTTTACCTGTTAGTCTAGGTCAAATCCAATTAATGTCACGTCCTCATGTGGATATCCACACTAATGAGAATAATAAAAACATCAACATTTATATCACACAAAGAGTTAGTTCCGAAAGTAACCCTGTGTTGTAAGTTTGCTTGTCAGCAGTCGACATATACCACCAAGTCACGATATTTTGATCAAACTCTTGAATACCGAATCAACTGCGACATATAAACACCATTTGGGAAGCAGGAATATAACTATCAAGAAAGGGGAAGCTCATGTTCATCAAACTCTTCCTTCTACAGTTTAGTAGTAATCCATCCCTGTTGTTTATAATGTGGGGAAATGGTAGAGGAAACCAAATCAAATAATTGATATGGTCCATGCATACAAGATCCAATTATATATTTACTGTAGTTTTGCAAGACATAGCTATATAGTTGTATGAAACACCATTCCAGCTATGTATGCTCACATTTGACATTATTCTTGCTACTTAATTTTGGAATAGAATTTGATTAGACTTCATATATCGGTCTAATGCGAGAAAGACTAAAGTGAACATGTTTCTCAAGGTGTTTAGGTCAAGGTTACCATTTCTTTTTATGATATAAATTTCATTCATTTGTCACACAAATGTAGTCATCTGTCCCAATTATGTGGAGATATTCTTTAATTTAAATTTCACTTTCACTGAATGAAAACAGTTTGGCATTCTGCCGTGATGCCGCAAATTATCTGTTCTGTCAGCACTTGCACCTCATTGAAAATTGTTTTGGGATAGCAGAATTTGATTCCATCAGCACACGTAAACTTTTTCATATTTCCCATGTCCATTGGCTAACCTGATGTTCACTAGCATTACTGGTTGATTATCTTACACTGATCATATGCATCACTGCTGTGAGAATTTTGAGTTACTCTGAAACAAATGAAATTGTATCAAGAATTTAATCAGCATTCTGTTGAATTTTTGTCAACTTTAAAACTAGATAAATAAAATCAATGTCACTGCTGCTTTAAGCGAGATATTTTATTTGACAGCAATATGCCACGACATTCCCTGTGATCAGCATAGACGATATGGTCAATGCCCAGTTTTTACTGCTGGATCACCTGGGAATTGAAAAGGTATGTCATACTCATTATGTATCAACAGAACATCTAATATGTCTACATGTAATCAATGTTGTATCAAATATATTATCTACCATTTAAACATACCAGTTACATCACGTATTTCTAGGGAATATCATGTTACACTAAAAATCAACTTGTTCTAAACATGTACCAGCAGACGAGAAAAGAATGTCATTCAACACACAATATCTCATATCACTGCAAGATTGGAAATAGGCTATGTAAAAATGAACTGTAACACATTTTATTACTTTTTGTCCCCTCTGGAAGTCATTAAATTATGAGAACCGCTAACTACTGTGTCTCTCAATCAGGAAACGTGTGTGTTACTTATAATCGCTGATATACTACGGTATGATGAGTGTTCTTTCCCCATAGATCACTTCATTACTTGACGAATTAATTTTCGTGTTAATTACTAGGAGAATCATTTGCAAATCACAATCTTTTACGAATATTTATTTCATCGATGGCTTATATCAATATTGAAATATCATCCTCTCAATCTCGAATTCAAGTATTTGCAAATAAAACCAACAGGGAAAATTCGGGAATTAAAGAACACGTGTAAAAAGTTATTTACAATGCGCTAATTGATACTATAAATATACATTAGCTATATAACAGTTAACAACATATTATATTTGTCTGTTTTAGCTCTACGGCAGTGTCGGGTCCTCCTTAGGAGGCATGTGTTCCCTCTTGTCAGCGTCTCTACACCCTGATCGAGTGGAAAGGTATGCTTTTATTTAATTTTTGACATTTCATAAGTACAAAGATTTAACACTCGGTTGATAACAGTATAGGCAAAAGTCTATAAATAATTTCAAGAGATAATTAATTCCTGAGATGAAAGGCAAGAAGTTCTTCTCCCCTGCCTCGTTTGACTGATGTATGTGTGCCTCACTTTATTATCGTTTGTTTTGTGAAAGGTTCCGAATGATATAATGTATATTGTTCACTGACTGAGAATCACCCAAAAAGAATATGGACCGAAGCGAATCGCACCTTTTGTTAGACTGTTCACTGTATACGTTTCTACTTGGTCCTCAGTTCTATGGATATTTCTTCTATATATTAAATACAAGGCGATCATTAAAATGACAGTAAATTTATATTTCTTGCTACTTTATGTCTGTTATCAAAACGATCATAGAAATGATAAGTTGCTCACTTTAACATATTGTAGGCAAGTCATCCATTGTAATATTTTGTAGGAGGAGAGACAACTCGTATAAGAGTTTATAATATGAAACGAAAAGTACATATTTTATAATTACTCGGCATACACCCTGTTCCTCGTGTTTTCATATTGGGCTGATCCTTAGAAATATATGTAATAAATTAAAATTTGCGTGGCGAATGAAGATTTAGATGTAATTTTTATCGATTAATTAGGGAAATAGTTAATTCATGATCAGTTGCCTCCATATTGATTATAAAAAAATCAGCCATCTTATTACTTGGTATATTAAATATGTATAGATATAATTATTTGCCGTACAATATAATATATTGCAGATACAACATAATATTGGGTGCAATATGTTCAGATGTATGCAGTCTTGCATGCCTTTCATATACAGTGTTTGAACAAGATGGTCTTGATTAAACATTACCTGTGGGTTATCTGTTTTGGTTCATTTGTATGTAAGGAAAGCTTCAGTCATCATATACAAATCACACATGTTGACAAACGCCCATGTAATCAAGTTATACTCAGCCTTTTATCGTTCCTCCTTTACTTCCAGAGTGGTGTCCATATCGTCTTGTGCCCAGTCCCATCCTACATCTATATCGATGCGATATCTCCAGAGGAAGACGATCATGTGTGACCCAAACTGGAACAAAGGCTACTACTACAATGGAAAATTCCCCAAGATTGGCATGAAACTAGCAAGGTATGCTCTCTTCTCACTTCAATCACATTTTGGTTTGGTTTAGTATTGTTAAACGTCCTATCAACAGCTATGGTCATTTAAGGACGGCCTCCCCTGTGTGCAAGATGCATGCGTGTAGTGTATGCGTGTGTGTTTTGGGAGGCTGAGATATGTTCGTGTGCGCTATCCACTGCACCACCCGACCACCCATAAACTATGTGGATTGTCCTGCAATATATAAGAAGGAGAGGGGATTTATCGTTTTTGCGTAGTTCGTCAAAATTCAAGCTCACTCCTACTAAAAATCAAGTTGATCTTATCTAATCCTTATGTTGATGGAGGTAGTGAATAGTCTAATCCTTGAGTCAGAGAAGTGAAACCCAATAGGAAAGTACGGTCAACTATTATATAAACCTACTCATGAAAATGGTTTCGTAAATTTAAATTTTGCTCTCTTCATTACAACAGTGGGAATGGTCCCCTTAACTAAGTTTCGTTTTCAAACATCTTGAAAGCTATTGTTCAAGACAATCAGGAACATAAAAAGGTTGAGATCACTATTGAAACAACGCCAACCAGTTTTCCCAATTTTCGTGAGGTTAAATTTGTTTTTCTTTTCAAAGGGAGATTGCAACCTTGACCTACAGAAGTGGTCCTGAGTGGGACAAGAGGTTTGGGCGAGGCAGGATAGACAAGAATGTGTGTCCTTCCCTGTGTCCTTCCTTCCTCATAGAGAGCTACCTGGAGCACCAGGGTGAGAGCTTCTCCACCAAGTATGATCCCAACTCTCTTCTCTACATATCTAAGGTAGGTACTATGTACAATCCAACAAAACTTAGATACATTTCTTTTCAGCAGTCTGTAAACAAGTATTGTTACCGCTATTTCATAAAAAAGAAATGTTAAAGGGGCCATGTTTGAACTTGGTGAACATGATCTCCTTCTTCCATAGTTGTGCATGCTCTAACTTGAAATTATTCAAAAGTAAATACAGAGCAACCATCTTTAACTTTGCGAGTGAAGATTGTTATTGTCATTTCTCAGAAGCTACTGAAGGGAATGCGACAAAACTTGGTATGCATAATCCAGTGCATTCTGCATTTCTAAACAGATAAAAAACACACACAAACGGAAACAAAATGTCCACCATGCAGACAGCCATCTTTGAGTTGCTGCTATTTCTCAGTAAATACAGAAAAGATCTTAATGAAACTTGAGAGGCATACTCTCCTGGTCCATAGTTATGCATTCTTCGGTTAGGGATAGATTGGAAAAAATGAAAACGGCTTCTAGGCAGCTGTTTTCTTAAATCACATTTAAATGTATTACCAGTTTCCCTGAAACCACTGTAGGAATCATAATGAAACTTGGTTTGCAGGATTTTCTTTTGAATGTAAAGTTTGAACCCATATACAAAACTGAGTTTGTAAATAGAACTGGCGGTGTATAACGTATCAGATGGATGAACCCTATCAGAGGCAGGATTCTCCCATTTTACTTTTTCAAGACAGTAAGTAGGATTATAATGAGTGAAGATGCCGCCTCTTTACCATTATGCATATGACCTAATATGCTTAGCGGATTTCACCAAGACATCCAAGCTTTGATTTCCCGATCCCACGTGAAAATGTATGGGCTTACCTGTCCGACCACGTTGGTTTCTCTCCGGGTACTCCGATTTCCTCTCAAATTAGGATACCCTGAGTAGCTCTGTCCGAACCCACAAGAGTGATTAATATAAGTTGATAACACTTGTATCATAATGTTGTAAAATATATTAGGAATATATTTTATATGCCTGAATATTTGTTGTAGGCCATGGATCTGTTTGATATATCTGAGGGCCATGATTCCCTACACGCCGGTCTGTCGACAGTTCAATGCCCTACTATGATTCTAGGTGTACAGACTGATATCCTTTTCCCCATATGGCAGCAAAGACAACTCGCACGGATTTTAAAAGAGTCTGGTATGTATATTTACTTCTATTACTGTTAAACATAATGTTATAAGGCAACGTATTCCCCTTGCCCTGGCAATAATTATGATTGAAGGTGAAATATTAAAGAAATAAGCAGCCCAACCGGACACGAAATATGTTTGTTTTTACTTATTTATCCCTGATTAACTGAATGCTGTAAGATCTAGTTTTTGTTTTCTGACAGGAAACCCAGGAGTTACTTATTATGAGTTAGATTCTCTTTTTGGACACGACACGTTCTTGCTAGATCTGAATGGTGTAGGAGCCGCTACTAAGGTAAGTACAGTGCCACCATAACCCTATCAGATAAACAACTGTCATAACCTTATAAATAAACAACGGCCATAACCGTAAACATCAACAACGGCCATAACCTTATAAATTAACAACAGTCATAGCTCTATATAGTAAACAATGGCACAAAGAAAACGATATTATAATATCACCCTATTATAACGCTTTAAATTAACATCATACTGATAACCACATCAACGCAATAGCACGAGAAACATTACAGACAAGACATGTGTGTCTACCTTAAGACATAAAGAAAACATATAGTGATGTTACTTTCTGTAATGTTCCTTGCAAAATGCCCGAGAAAAAGATATTTAAATAGTTGTTTATTTGTTCTGATAAGCTTTTGCCTACCAAACATGTTGCCTACATTCTTTAATGACAGAAAGATAGTATTTTAAATGTACCATAAAAGTTAATTTATGTCCAAAGACGTACGTAAGACACACAGGAAACATTGAACACAGCTGGGCTAAAAAAAATCGTGTTGAAGTCGAGAGGAAAATATCATCTGTGTACGAAAAAAACTTCTCTGACATAATGGCAGAAGTTGGCCCTATCATAGCTGATTCTTTGTAACAAGTTTCTAAATTGAGCTTTTTACGGTGTTGTAAACCTGAACGGAATATGGTGTGTCATAGATTATTTTTGAAAAGCATGTTTTTCTCTTTCCATGATATTTAATTCATGTCTATGAAATTAGATGTACACCACAAATTTAATGACACAACCATGTAGATCGTTCCCAATTTATATAACTTTACTACGTCTAAAACGAAGTATTGTCTTAATCTAGCCGAACCAGAACTTTAACTAAAATATCGTAGATATTTACATATGTACCTTGTAAAGTATACATTACAATATAATCACATACAACAAAACGGAACATAAGTTAAAGGATTTATTATAACAAATCATACAAAATGTCTTTTGTCAAATGGATAATATTATTCCTACCTACCTTGCTTAAAAACTGGGTTGGGTTTAGGAAAACATATCTTGTATTCATGCAGGTTTCATTCAAACTAGACTCAATTCCAAAATTGTATCGTGCACGTACACTGGTCTTAAAATTTAAGTCGGAGTTACCTCCCTCTACTCCATATTGTTGATATAAATATGGCACATGAAGGCGAAACTCATAACAATTCTAATGTAAACAGAATGAGAAAGACATTCAAACTTCTTAAATGATATATTTTGAAGGTTTTATGTAATTAATTTCTTCATAAACCTTCCATTTCAGGGTTTCTTAGAAACAGAATTACACAATAAAGGCCACGCTGGGAAAGAGAAAACATTTACATGAAAGGCACGGAGAATATATTCTGAGGCAGGATTGAGACAGACTTTCTAGATATTGGCCCTCTGGACTGTGCTGTTGTTTTGTATGTCTACAATAGGATATGTTGGTGTGACATGGTCGCTCTGGCTGTATGTTCGTGTTTCACTTTGAGAAAGGTGATTATTTATTTGTCCCACGAATAAAACTCAATATAAGCGTGATCTTCAACTGACAATGTTACGTGTCTCTAGTCTGTCAGGACCTTAATCAACTCCATGCAAAGTTAAGGTCACAAAAGAAGGTTAAGGTTTTTAAAAGTATAGTTTTTATTGTTCAGACCGTAAATACTGATTTGGCGGAAAAAATCTTACGAAAATGTATTGATATTATGTATACGTACAAAAATAATATTTCACAAGTCATTTTTAGGGCTCTTATTTCAAGCTAATAAGTCAAAGAGAAAACTCTTTCGAACTGGAATTGAAGATGATTTTTGCTTAAAATTCGTGAAAGATTATACCACCTGTCGTAGTTCCTCTATCGGCAACCTCAGACAATCATACAGCGCAAGGAAGTTCATGGAGAGAGGAATCGGGTCGTCTGGTTGTTGACAGTTTGTTAAGATTTTCCTTAATTACTGCATAGATTGCAATAAAACTTTGTTGTTAACTGTACTATTTTATATTTTTTATACCATAACCTTTTGTAAACTTGTTAAACATATCTTAACTACTAGTGTATTTTTCATTTCGACCATTTATTTTGCAAATATATGCTCATGTACATAAACTTAAATTTGGCCTGCTTCATCTACCAGACTTTATAGATTTTAATAAAGTTATGGACAGTTTCGTAACAGGTAATTGTCTGAACAAAGCCTTCTAGACTTGATTAAATGTCAATGACATTTTTGTACATGTACATATAGTGTCCAGTGTCATAGTTCACTATTAGGTTATTCTTGATTTTGACCCTTTTTGGCAGGTCAGGAATGCGGGGTGTTAGTTAGACTGTGGCTCACAGTTATCCTGTACTTTGGTGTGTGTGTGTGAATGGGACGGAAAGGTGTAATACCCTAATACTCTCTACATATACTGATACTAGTCATAATTAAACTAAAGTGAGTGTGCGATTCATATTAATATCATCATATATGTAAACAAGAATTGACATTGCAGCGAGAAAAAACAGTTTTTGTCACATAAGTGTTAATTATTTGCACCATAATCTGTGTTAAAATAATCTTAGTCTGTTATTTTTTATTATTTTAGTTTTATAGAATATTTTTGAAGTTCGTCCCAAAACATTTAATTTTAACTGGTCAAAGTTTTGCAAAAATTGAAATATGATCTATAATTCACGTTTTACATTTTTTTTTATAAAATAGACAATTATTTCAGATCCTATATATACATGTATATTGTTCGTTAATGAAAATTAAGATCCCAAATTACACTTTATATGGGAAGTGTATATTCTCCAAGCTCCAATCCGATCATATTACGTATTAAACATTAAATGATACAGAAATCTTTTTATACAAATTAAAGTTGTTGTTTTTGACTTATTCTAATCATGTATACTGTCATTTGCATAACGTAAACATTTAACTTTTAAGCAACATTATCCGATTGAACGAGGTGCATTTAACGCAAACGTTCCATATTAAATCCATTAGTGCGTCCTGTACTAAATGGGGTGATCTGTTTTTAGATCTCCTCTGATAAACATGTCTTTTCCAGGATCATCTACATTACAATGGTTGTCACATAGATATAAATCGTCTACCAGTACATAAAAAGTATCATGAACCAATGTGGAACGCGCTATACAATGAGTCTAGCATGTTTTTGAGAAGCAACTGCTGATGATTGTAAACTTGGGACTTTAATGTAATACGCCTGACAGACAATATTTAAGATAACGAGTATGTTTGTATGAAATACAAGTTATTTTGTGTTAAAAATATTGAGACGACAATAAAGTTTGTTGCAAAGATTTGTTTGAAAATAATTCTTTTGTGCGAGTCAGCATTAATTTTGTGCACGATAAGATTTTATTTGAAAAGTTTTAAAAATATATTAATTTTCAGTATGAATTAGTGGCCACGAGCGAGACACGAAGCGATAGATGTGTATTTATAGTCAGCTTGTGACAGCATAAGCATTATTGCTGAAACTATGCCTGTATTTGATATGAATCTAGATTATATGGATGCATGTTTTCTTTTGAAAGATTTACTGAAAAATATATTTTTCGTCATGATATACTTATATATATTAGTTGAATGTACGTATCCAAATGCTAAATATAAACACACGTGCATGTATGGTTATATTATCTACTTTTATACTATTAAATATTTCTTTCCGATTTAGGTTCTGAAGACTTATCTTATATCAAAGTGTTGTGCACGCTTGGTTGCATATTTGCTGCATTCTGGATGTTGTCACACTTGAGCAAGCATGATACATTTTATTTGATGAATGTTTTTTTAACATTTAGTGAGTTTAGTCATCAAATTGTTTACCCTATTGTATACATGAATTTCATTACATCAATCAATATACATGTATGTATTAAACACTAGTCTCACCCAATAGGCATGTACAATTATGTGTTCAAAATCTTAATGTTGTTATTGACACCAAATCTCTACTCCTCTGAAATGAATTGATGTCGGTAGAAACAAATTAATTTAAAAATGTGCAAAGTTAAATTAAATTCAGCAAAAGATTTAAGGAAATGACATCAGTACACTTTTCATTTGTTATGTTTCGATGTATTCTCTTTTCTTTTGAAGTCTATGCTATTTTTTGTTCGGTGTAAAATGACATTTATTGTGATAAATATTATGCTATTTCTGAAGTGATGTAAATGTATTGCAGAGATAACTTTTGTTATGTATTAATAAATTGTTCGCAATCTGTTTGCTTCACTAACGCAATAAAATATGTTTCAATCACAAATGTGTTGCAATATGACAATTGTGACCTGCCCATTCTGAGAACATTTATTACCCTGGCGTAAATCAACTCTTATTTGTCCATATGCAGGCATTAACGTACACAGACATTGCAGTACCGTAATAGAGTTTCTTTACCAATTTGTTTTCCAAATACGATGTGTATTCTTAAATATTAAACTTTTATTTTCTATCTGATATTTAGCACTAGAAGGGACTGATAACATGTGACCGAATCATTTACAAATGACGAGGAGAGGAGAGGAAATGCTGACCAATCAGTCACTTAATTAAATTGTGTGTGAAACAAATACCACTACAAAACCCGACCCAATTGTTCACGTTGTAGAAAAAGAGTACTCGAGTATGGATACTGGTATAAATTGACAACTTCACTGTTGCTGATGTAAGAAGGCCATGCATGTTCCACTATCATGGTAGAGTAAGTGTGTTGTTGTTCTCCATTTGTCTGAATACACAGCAGACGTGATGATTGTTTCCGTGTGGACTTTGTGATGGCCACGTTGTTGATAACTTAAATGAAGTCTATAAATAGTGTTCTTTGATTAGATTGTTCCTGATATTAAGTGCATAGCTACTCAGGTATGTTTCTCATAAACGAAATGGATGTTCCATTAAAACACTCTTGATATAACGTCAGTAGCTGAAGTTAGTAACTCATTAGTCATATTGATACTCGGAAAAAAACTTTAAAAATAAGGTATATAGTCACGCAATAATGTGACTCCCGTAATGAAACCTATAGTCCCTCCAAAACATTGCTCTTGACATACACAGCCAATGTCCCAGAATGTCCAGGCCCCGTGACAAATATCAGTGGAATTGTTCTTAAGATTATGTGTCAAGTCCCTTAATTAAATTGAATTGTATTTCACAGTCCCCCTATTCTATTCAATATTTATACTCATAGTACCTATTGTCACATTGCATGCTTGTATATGTATGTCTACCCGGAAGTATACCACTACAAGAACGTATGTGTAACCAGTACTGTACCAGTACGTATGTGTACACACCACTGTACCAGTACGTATGTGTATTCAACATTTTACCAGTACGTATGTGTACACCACACTGTACCAGTACGTATGTGTATTCAACAATGTACCAGTACGTATGTGTACCCACCACTGTACCAGTACGTATGTGTACCCACCACTGTACCAGTACGTATGTGTACCCACCACTGTACCAGTACGTATGTGTACCCACCACTGTACCAGTACGTATGTGTAC
>JAUMHH010187417.1:0-14421 GCA_032359455.1 Chlamys rubida | reverse complement strand
ACGAAACTTCCAACTACACCTGTCAGTACGAGGCTTCCAACTACACCTGTCAGTACGAAGCGTCCAACTACACCTGTAAGTACGAAACTTCCAACTACACCTGTCAGTACGAGGCTTCCAACTACACCTGTCAGTACGAAGCGTCCAACTACACCTGTAAGTACGAAACTTCCAACTACACCTGTCAGTACGAGGCTTCCAACTACACCTGTCAGTACGAAGCGTCCAACTACACCTGTCAGTACGAGGCTTCCAACTACACCTGTAAGTACGAAGCTTCCAACTACACCTGTAAGTACGAAGCTTCCAGCTACACCTGTAAGTACGAAACAAACAAACCGAAACAAACCTTTTTGCACTCTTTTGAATAACCAACTTCGTGGATATATGTTGTTTTCTCGGTCAATATTACAAGAGATTTTCTCTAGGGTATCAAAATATACATTTCCTGTAACAAATCGTTCACACCTACTTTTGAGTGATTAATGCTATTTAAGCCACATGATTAAAGAATCCTTAGTAGATGGCTCCACCTGGTCGATGCGTGTTTTGTTTACCTGCAACCTTCTCCTATGTCTACAAGGACAATGCTATAAAACAGCTGAATGTATGCATTTATTAATGATAAGTTCCTAAAATACTACAATTAATTGTCGAAATCAACAAAGGGAGATCACACAGCAATGGTCTATGTTGCGAGGTCGTTAATACCTAATAAAGCACAAAACAAAAAACTAAAAAGCGTAGTTTACCGAAATCGAATAATAAATTTAAAAAAACCTTGTATAACCCTGGATATGCTCATCAATCACTGTAATTGGCAATGCACCCTCCATATTTTTTTATTCGAAGACAAGAGGTGGGCTTTACCAAAAACACAGCGGAAGTGATGTACAAAGATATGTCGGAAATGCGCTTCTGTGATGGAAAAATATTGGACCTCCCTGAAAAAAACAATCTATAAAATGTGGTTATGTATTCTATAGTTTTCAATTGACACATTACACCCATTGTAATATATCGATATACACATGTTTATTCAAAGTCGTCTTCTGAAAAGATAACATGGCGATCGTTCGACTTTTAATCTACCTAGATAAAGCTAGCAAGATCGATGTTATAAGGATGACGTAAGATAGAATTCCTGAGATGCAAGCCCCATTGTCTCGCCCGCAGGGCCGTTACATAGTAAGTTGTCATTTGGCTACACCCGAGTCAGTGTATGTCAACACTTCGCCATTGATCGCACCCACAGGTTCAACTCCGCAAACTAGCCCGTGTTTATTCATAATACAAGGGAAACCTTTTCATGTGGAGCTGTAAGAAAGGGGTCAGAACCGTTCACCTTGTGAAGAGAGTTTATTATCCCCCGATAATACCGGCACAATGCACACAGTATTACCACCATTTGAGCATACACCATGGTGGAGGTGGGAGGCGTCACATTTACGAATTGATCTGCTTTCTATATGCTTTGATATAATTAAATACTTGTTTTCAAGACTAAACTAAGACTTAATGGCCTTCTAAACACAGGGGACATAATTGCTGGAGACGAGTAGGGCGACAGAAATGCATTCCACAGATAAATAGGTGTGAGGGTACACTTGAATGTTCGCATCAGTGTGCACGTGAATGCGTGTACTGGGAACACTTCCTGTAAAAAACCCTTGCACTATCAACAGATATCGGCCACTTGAGAATACATTATTACTTGACTCTTTAGCGTCTCCATATCTGTCATCGTAAACGCTTCATTTCTTAAAGAAGAGCCGCTGTGATTTCTTTGATTTCCTAGGTGATTGAACAAACTACATTTGCAGGATTCATCTCGATAACATGGATAGCAGGTTTGCAGAAAAAAACGAATACGTTAGACGGCCTACACGAAATATATAACCACACCATAGTGTCAGCATGGTACCATAGTTTGCGAAAACATATCAATGCATAACGGTTATTCTCATCAAATGTGATGCAAATACACATTCATTGAAAATTACAATACTACTTTGCACATCACCTTCTTGCTCTACCATTAAACCTGGATGTGGCTGCTACATAGCCAAACACTGCAACACCAACAGTAGTCATTAGCATGAGCTCCGTATGTTAGAATGTACGTCTGTAAACCCCTAGGTCACATTGTCAACTTGTCGTTTGCATTGTGATAGTAATGTTTTCTGAACTTTTACTTTAATGCATATGTGTACCTTGTGAGAGGCATAACAATTACAACAATACCATAACAGTGATTTAGGTAACGTTATACTATCATTAGCAGAACGATTAGAAAAACTAAACGATAGCAATTCCGTAAAAAGCAGTTAAGTAGCAACAGACGAATGACTTTACTGGAACTAAGGAGACCCCTCATCTACTTAACAAATGACACGAACGGAAATAAGTTGTTTTTCTTCTGCTGAACAGATAACGGGAAAAACTAACCATCGTTCGTACAAATAGATGAACTGAGAGTAAATAAGGATTATTTTTTCTACTGATGGCATGGCAGGAACAAAAGGAACACATCTCGTACAAAATAGACGAAATTACAGAAACTAAGGAACATTCTTTTAACTAAACTCATGACTTGTCAAGAAATAGGAAGAACAGTCACCTACTTAACAGATCACTTGTCAGGAAATATAAGGATTATTTCTTCAACTGATGTCATGACAGGAGAAAAGGAACATATCTCTCGTACCAAATTGACGAAATGACAGAAATTTGGAACATTTTTGAACTAAACTCATGACTTTTAGGAAATAAGGAAAACATTCACCTACTTAACAGATGACTTTAGAGAAAATAAGGGTATTTTTTTCTACTTAACAAATCATTTGAGAGGAAATAATGGTACTTTCTTCAACTGATGTCATGACAGGAAAAAAGGTACATATCTCTCGTAAAAAATAGACGAAATGACAGAAAATAAGAAACATTTTTGAACTAAACACATGACTTGTCAGGAAACAAGGAGAGCAATCACCTACTTAACAGATCACTTGAAAGGAAATAAGGGTAATTTTTCTATTTAACAAATGACTTGAGATGAAATAAGTATATTTTTCTTCTATTGAACAGGTGACAGGAAAACAGAAAAAGGGAAACTTCTTCCTTACAAACAGATGACTGTCAGGAAATAAAGAAGTTTTCTCCAGCTGAAGGGGCGACTTTACAGGAAATAAAGACGTTTTCTCCAGCTGAAGGGGCGACTTTACAGGAAATAAGCAACATCTCTTCTGCAAAACAGACAGAAAATAAGGATAACTTAATAAATAGTATGACGGGAAAAAGAGACATTTTATCTACTAAACAGAAGACTTGAAAGGATATAAGGAATATAGTTTCCACTGAACACATGAATTGATAAGTAATAAGGGAAATCTTTCATACTAAAAAACGACATATCAGGAAATAAGGATCATATCTCCAATATAAATAAATACCTGACCTGGAAATAAGGATCATATCTCCAATATAAATAAATACCTGAGCTGGAAATAAGAAGACATCTGAAACTTCATACCACCCACTCTCCTGGATTTTAAGGATATACCATAACGGGTGATCATGATTCCAGTCCACCTGGTTAAGGCTCCGGACTTATTGAGGGTTTCCGATTTTCTTCCGATTTATTTTGATGTCCGATGTATTGATTTGTATCGACTTTGAGTTTTTTGGGGCATTTTTGTTTTTGATTTTACCTTAGATGGCTTCATTTGCTGGTAGTTGTTCAATTCAATTCAATTTATTGACTGTAGGCCTTACGGCCCATTAGTACATATTACATATTACATACAATACATAATAAGGATGTGAAACAGCAAGTTCGTATGGTCAACTTGTCATGTTTATCCTTTCATTAATCTTTATAACGTCTTGTCCAGAACATACACGATGTGAGTTTGAATGATGTATTGCCAGTAAATAGGAATCATCAACATGGCAAGAACACGCTAGAAAAATTAACAGCAACTCATTTCTTCAGCTGTCCGACAAAAAAAAATCAAAATGACATGTGGTTGTCGCAATCATAGATAAGTTAATCCGTTTCATTTTAAAACGTCATAACGTAAATTATGAATCTACTGATTGCATTCGCGATAGTGTTAACGTTTTAGAGCTGACTTCAAACGGAGCTAACGGATGTAGGTATGGGGGATAAAAGGCCAACTGTCATCAAGCATACCTAGTCATGTGTTAAAGACGAATTAAGATGTGTCAAATTCACGATTCCTACACGTTGTGCAATACACTTCCGGCCGTTCACTCAGTGGACGATACATCAGTGTCAAATGTCAGCACTCTACATTACTGTATGTTATGCTTGCTTACACACAACATCTGTTAGAGATATTTATCAAAGACACTTTTCACTTATAAAATGTACCTGTATATATGCTCTACGTGTCAACCAAAAACGTATCTAGGCATGTATTTATCACCCTGGCATAGCTGCAGTATAATAGTTTTATTTCCAGAGTCTAGGAATGTTTATCTATTTCATTAGTTGTTAGCAGGTTGTCTCAGTCGGGCGTACGGATCAGTTGATAGTTATTTCAGGTGTAAAATAATATGCTTGATGTGATGTTTGTTTAACTTAACATCCAAGTCTGTCTGTGTGAAGAAAGATATAACCTTTCCAAATGTAGACGCTGATACCTATACAGGATAAGTTCTAAAAATTACAAGGACGAGTAGTAGTACTTGATATATATGTTTCTCCACAGAAAGTTGGCGTACGTTATTGTTTAAAAAAAAAAGTTTCCTGCATCTGCTTTTGACCACGGGGTTATCAAATAATCTATATCTATATCAAAAGAATGCTATTGTTTAGCAACCTATACAAATATGTGTTTATTCATTTGTCGTGAATACAAATGTGTGTATTATCCCACTAAAATTTGACCGATTTCTTGAACTTTTAATTTTTTGAAAAATGAAATTTCGACTTCTGCCTAAGAACGTTTCCTGTTTTCTGGGTCCGGTATGTGATATAATCGTGTCACATTGTTTTATGCAGTACGTTATATGATTATATAAGTTAGAAAAGGTTAAAGAATAAAAGATATAGCAAGGTGCTGGTTCTCAACAGGCCTCGTCTAGAGGGACAAGAAAGTTGAAAAATCCCGAAATTACATGCTTTCACTATTTAGTATGCCAAAAAGTAATGCACAGATATTTAAAACAAACAATATTCAATAAAAAATCCAAACAAAAATCGTTTCTTTTATTTGTTCTGTGCCAGAATGTTAACATCAATAACAAGAAGGAGGGATCCTTTGTCTATAACACTCGTATAATTGATTCGATACTTTCCGCGAGAGAGTTACGGAAGCTGACGGGGGATCTAGTCTGCAAGAGTGTTTTAATTTTCGGACTAACACACGACTGACAGAGGACTCACGCAATGGACAAGTATAAATGAAGGCAAAAGCTTGAGAGTTAATTTAACGACTGTTTGTATTAAGTTTTTTAGAGTACACTTTTAGAAGTACATTACATTCATTTATCCCTTGTCTCATGGTACTGGTAAGTGATATATTCTTTTCTCCCATGCTTTATTATTTCTGTCGCATTAATTACGTTTCTAACCATTTTACATTGCAAATGAACATGACTGTGAGTCACACGCGCAGAATTACTACACGGCATGCAAATCACCCCACTCTTCAGATTGATTATAAGTCCCAATTTTTTTTATTTTTTTATTTTTTTACTTTGTTTTATTCGTGATTGTAATCTGTTCGCTGAAGCTTGTTTAGTATACATTAGAATAAAATCACTCTAACGAATATAAATCAAATCAGATTCGATCATCACGAGTTAGATATACACATAATGTACCTATAATTATATATCGAATTGTAATAAAAACAAATTCTTGAGTTGTCTTTGATCTTTGATAAATCTTTGTAAATACATTCTTGTTGAAATATAAAATGTAAATATATTTCCAATAAATGAAAAACGTAGG
The DNA here is from genome assembly GCA_032359455.1 of Chlamys rubida. NCBI lineage: Eukaryota > Metazoa > Mollusca > Bivalvia > Pectinida > Pectinidae > Chlamys > Chlamys rubida. The sequence goes on along the minus strand of JAUMHH010187417.1, from coordinate 8,438 downwards.
CGTATCACCTATGCATTGCTACTTGCTGCCACTTAATGACGTCATACCAGACAAAAAACAAATGCATGACATGTATCTTTCAGTTTTAAAATAGAACATCCGAGTCATTATCATTATTAGCATTCCTCTGCATTTACTTTAAAATCATATTCCAATATTTTTAGAATCTCAAAGTCCCTTAATCTATATAAGAAGACCACTTACGAGATGTGTATTCTTTTTCACATACACATGCCAATTAACTTAGAAAGGGAACGCCTACTCAACGGACCACAATACCGCTGCGATTCTGGTGTCCTGTCACAACCTCTGACCTTTAAAAGTATAATTCATGTTGACCTTGTGACTCTATGTGACCCGAAGAAACGTTGTGAACACATTAGAAGAAGACTACGTGTGATTGTAGCGTCTCTAAGATGGTTAGTACATTGTAACGGATGACCTTTATATTACTACAGCCGACGAGATGGATAGGGTTTCAACAAAGTGCCCTTGCGACACCTGGAACTTTTTTTTACCTGAATCAGAAAGGTGTGAAATAAACAAATGATAACCTAGAATTATTGTCACCGCAATGCTGACCTCTCCCTGTGCCAACTCAATAACTCATATGTGTTTATTACATGAAGGTTTCGGTGTTGTTTATATGTTAATTTGTAAAGCTCTTTCTGAGTAATATAATTTACCGACAGCAAAACTCCTTTCCTAAGAAAAAATAAGCCTATGACGTACTTAAACAATAACAATCTAATTCCCATACGCAGTTTAATGTGTTAACAAATAACAAATCTAGAATCACCCATGGAAGACATATCTTAAAGATTAAATCTCTGGTAACGAACTGACCATTATATCCACAAGCAAATGTAACTCTCGAAGCAAACTGTTAGTATACCAATACGATTATACACACTGAAATTTTGTAGCGTAAAACGTGTTTTGAAAAAAAATAATGCAACGATTTTTTTTTAAATTATATTATTGAATCCCATTCAGGAAACGGTTTAAGAATCGTTTTCTCATATCGTCAATTGACACGACGAAATAATGTTATTTGTATAATCGAAAGATAAAACTGTAGTGTACGAAAAACATTACACAACAACGGATTGTGAAACGAAGAATAAATACTTAAATACAAGTAGTAAAACATTACGAAACCTTGTACAGCTGTAGCTTAAAAATAATATACAAACATTGGAAATACACGGATACATTAACACTGATAGTATACATTGTTTATTAATTTATGGTGAAGTAATATAGTTAAAAACATCAACAATAATAGTGAAATCATATACAAACATGTATGATCTAATAACAAAAAACAAAAACACAGAAATTAAACCAAGATATTATGATAGGAAAGAAGTACATGTATATCTACTAAAATATTGAAGCAACATCCAAACACGGAGAGTGAAACAATATACACTCACTGATAGTTATATATAACCCGGATAGTTAAATAATATACAAACACGAAAACAAAAATAATATACAAACACGAAAATAAAAATAATATACAAACACTAAAACAAAATAATATACTGTAACAGGCTGTGAAATAATATGAAAACACGGAAAATGAAATGAAACGTATAAGTAAAATAGTATACAAACATGGATAGTAAAATAAAATGCGCACTCGGAGACGGAATAATATACAAACACAAGGAGTAAGATAAAAATCACACACAGATAATGGAAATGAGAGAAAAGATGGTATTTTAGATTGTGATTGATATACATATATGGATAATGAAATAATATACAAACAAAGATAATGAAATAAGATATAAGCACAGACAGTGACATAATATAGTAACCCAGATAATGAAATACAAACACATATAATAAAATGGTATACGGGCATGGATAGTGAAATAATGCATTATAAGAAATCAACAAGACTAGTATTCACATTAAACTACTAAATACAAAGAATAAGACCTGCTTTAGTATTTTGTTAGCTAGCATGGCCTGATGAAGGTCGTTAGCATTGTAAGAATTTCACAAATTTACATAAACTGCTGAGCACATAATGTAACATTTGATTGAGGTTTACTCCCCTACATCAAGCCAAGCAATCAACTAAATATAAAATTATGTATACATTGGAAAAAGATAATTTCCTAGTTTTTGTTCCTTTTTCCTTATTCAGACTGATCTCTGTAAATACCGTTATGAATCGCTGTATCGTAAAAAATCAATAACCGCTATAGCCGTTCGCACAGCGTTGTCTTGTGGTCTCAAACGTTATAATGATGACGTTAAACAGCTAATAACGTCACAATAAGGAAAGTATGACTGATTGCTTCGTTACTTGAAGGAATAAGAAAACATACGAACACCATCGAGTCCCAGGCAACAAAAACTTAAAAACTGCTAACAAATGCTAACAGTTAGAGGGAAATAACTTAAAAAGACGAATTGCAAAATGATACGAACTTGAGCAGCACAAATATAGTTTACACAACCATGAATATACGAATTTCACCCATCAAAAATTAAAATCAAATCAAACACGACTAGTGGAATAATAAAAATTTGGATACTTATTAGCGCACACACGAACTCTGAAACAATCCACAAACATGAATAGGAAAAGAAAACACAACTGCCTGGAATACAGATAAATACACACACATGAATACGGAAATAATATACAACATTAATAATGATAAAGTACTGATATCATGAAATGAAATAATACATGAATGTGAACACTGAATAAATAGAGCATGTATGTTCAGTATACTCAGTAATACACAAGAATAGGTGGGAATAATATTATCCATATTTAAGACATACAAACAACAACAGTAAAACATTTCTTAAATGGATTCAAAAATATTGCATAAATATGAATAGTAAAATAGTTTACAAACATGTAAAGTAAAACAAATCAAAAATACTAATGCTTACATAATAAATGGATATTAAAATAATACATCAATAATACGGTATCACGGAACCCAGAAAATCATAAAAAATAATACAGACAGATGAATGTTGTACAAATATACAAACATGAATGCGAAAATAATGCATAAACATGAAAATGATATAAAAACAAATTCCGACACCGAAAAACACAAACACGAATAGAGAAATAATGCTCAAACACTGAGCAATATGACATAATCTGAAATATCACAATCATGCATTAACATGAATTGAATGTTTAAATGATACATGAACACGAATACTGAAGTCACACACAAAGCTGAACACTGATAAATGAACATACTATAAATTTAAAATAACAAACAAACACGTGATGTGAAATAATACACAAAAATTAAATGTGAAATAATACACAGACAGTAGATGTGAAATAAAACACAGACAGTAGATGTGAATTAAACACAGACATCAGAGGTGAAATAATACACAGACAGTAGATGTGAAATAATACACAGATAGTAGATGTGAATTAAACACAGACATTAGATGTGAAATAATACACAGACATTAAATGTGAAATAATACACAGACATTAGATGTGAAATAATACACAGACAGTTGATGTGAAATAATACACAGACAGTTGATGTGAAATAATACATAGACAGTTGATGTGAAATAATACATAGACAGTAGATGTGAAATAATACACAGACAGTAGATGTGAAATAATACACAGACAGTTGATGTGAAATAATACACAGACAGTAGATGTGAAATAATACACAGACATTATATGTGAAATAATACACAGACATTATATGTGAAATAATACACAGACATTAGATGTGAAATAATACACAGACATTAGATGTGAAATAACACACAAACATTAGATGTGAAATAATACACAGACATTATATGTGAAAAAATACACAGACATTAAATGTGAAATAATACACAGACAGTAGATGTGAAATAATGCACAGACAGTAGATGTGAAATAATACATAGACAGTAGATGTGAAATAATACACAGACAGTAGATGTGAAATAATACACAGACAGTAGATGTGAAATAATACACAGACATTAGATGTGAAATAATACACAGACAGTAGATGTGAAATAATACACAGACAGTAGATGTGAAATAATACACAAACAGTAGATGTGAAATAATACACAGACAGTAGATGTGAAATAATACACAGACATTAGATGTGAAATAATGCACAGACAGTAGATGTGAAATAATACACAGACATTAGATGTGACATAATACACAGACAGTAGATGTGAAATAATACACAGACATTATATGTGACATAATACACAGACATGAGATGTGACATAATAAACAGACATTTAATGTGAAATAATACACAGATATTAAAGGTGAAATAATACACAGACATGAGATGTGAAATAATACACAGACATGAGATGTGAAATAATACACAAAAGTCCTATATGTAGAATTTCATTTGAATTCCCATATTTTATGAGATTTATGACATGAAGATTGATTTTTCTTTTTTGTTTATCATTTTAGTGGCGTTAGGAAGGGTATCATACACTGTTCAATGAAGCTACATTGAAGTCTTTATGTGATTTTGTATCTTAATCCTGACATCATAATTAAACCAATAGTAATAGCTTACATAACACACATGAGTTATATACAGAGAAATAAGGAAATTAACAAAAAAAACACACAGAGACAAAAACACTTGAAGCAAACAAATATAAACACAACGGAGGGTGATATCACACATAAACATAACTGTTATTACAAAACAAAAACATGTTTGGTAACATGATACAAACAAAACAAATTATAAATATCAATTATAATAGCACAAACAAATTTAATAAAAATATAAAAGGATTCTTACCTAATACACATAAATATTACAATAACACAAAACATATATAGACATATATAAATATTACACACACACACACACACACAAATTGATTGTGATATTATACACACATTGATATCACACAAAAACAGCGAGTACTATGTTACAGAGACATTGACACACACACAGACAATTACACAAAACAAGTTTGATGTAGATATGTTTATCGAAAATGTTCAATTAATATTTAATTAGAAATGAATAGATATTTTTATATTGAACTAAATCGATATATTATCGGAAACGTTTTGATACAAATGGCCCTATTTAGATGTCATATTATACCATGATTTTCAACTACTCAACATAACTGTTAAACTTCAATAGACAATTTACTGGCAATGTGATATTGCCAATTACACAACAACAGGATCCATTTAAAGTTTTTTCTCAAACTATGCAGTATTTAATAGGACAAATGAGGCGCTAATATGAAGTATGATGTGTATGTTACAGCGGTGTCTTCTATACTGGTCTCTGACAGCGCTGTCATCCGCAGCCAATTCGTCAGCCAGTGCCTCCCCGCTTGTGGTCGCACCACCAACAGTCTTGAGCGCGCCTGCTATTGACGGCTAATCCCTCGACGATACCTTCTTTCGACATTTAGCCGGGAGAACCATTATTTCCGAATGCTCTTTTAAGGGTCAATTTACCAAGGCTTTACCATTTTGTTTTTTTAAATCTCAAGAAATCACGTAATTCGTTCCCTGACTGCAGAAAAATAATTTGCGTGAACGCTTGCGGGATTATTTGATTGATTACGTATTCCACAAACATGGTCTGAGGCTAAAGGTTTTCTTACTGGTTAAATCTATCGTAAGGCGTCCAATGACGGATCGACAAGGGGGTCCCGAGGTTATTTCTTTAATTGGCAAAAGTTAAAAGTTCAACGCGGCCGCTAGTGCGATTGACATCATGTAATTAATAAGGTTCATTTAGCGAAGTCTGCAGCTAATACTGTCTGTATGTACCGGAATGGATTCTCAAATTCAATTTGCATCAACTGATAAGTAATTCCGTCGCAATCAGATCCTACAAATGGGAGTTCGACTTTCTTCTAAGTGGTTTTTGGTCAATAATACAAACGACCTACTTTAAACAAAAAACCTTCTCGTATTTTCTGTGGCCCTGTTTGCCTCTCCGTCATAGCAAAGTCTTTGTGGTACTTGTTTTTTTCATGTATTTTGTATTCAAGCAGTCTAGAACCACTTTCCAATGCAAAGAATATTTTGATGGGTTATGTTCCTGGAGTGGGTCAACTCAGTAAGACTTCTCCTATTTGACATGTTATTCCTAACATTTCCAGACACGTGTCGAGGTAGACATATACTACGCTGAATTGCTTGGAATTGAAAATATCTGGTCAAGTTGAAAAAATTGACTCGATCAGACACTGGGCAAGATGTACATTAGTGACGTCTAAATTACGCCATGCTTTATCTCGAGCGCTACTTGGGATGGCACTCGGAAAATTCCGCTTCGTGCTCCCGCCATTGATTAACGAGCTCGAGTTTAGAGGGTAAAACTAATTTTCTAGACTTTGTCATTTTCTTACACATGGATGGTCTGCCATCTGTACGGGATAAGGGAATCCTCGCCGGCGTCATATTTGTATGGAATTTTTCCTGTGGCAAGTGTCGATAATTCCACTCCTAGGAAGGTCTTGAAATTGGTCAATTATAGAATACTGGTTCAAGATGCTGATCATCCTGCCTGCAGTCTATACGAATCACGGCCTCGGTATCATCCATCTGAAAAAAAGTTTTCAGACATATTTGACACATGAAATTTTGGTTTCCTGATTGTATGTAGGATACAAATAAGACGTTTGTGACAGGGTGGCCTAATGTGTTTATATAGGGGGTGTGGTAATCAACCGCTACCAATCTAAACCCCACCACCACCCAACCAGTCCACTCAAATCAATACCGTCAATATTTGCCTAGTTGATACCATTGCCAGTCTCTGCCAGGGATTTTTTGTTATTAAACGTCGTTTGCGTTATGATTTATAAGTGGATATACATCATTGATGGTGATTCGGTGTTATACAGAAACTCGGCTTCTAGATATGTTCAGCCCCTCACGCATGTTAACCTGTTTCTTAATCAGACATTTAATAAATAGATACACAGGCATTTCTACAACCGTAACCGAAAGTAAACCATCTTTGATTGTATTGACAGAATTCAACCATGAAGATATCTCTAATGAAGTACATTATTCTTTTTAGTTATTTTGGATTATTTTTCTTTGTTTGAAATGTTAATTGTTTAGGTGTTGATATAATGTTTTTTTGGAAAGGAACTCACGTATGTTGTACTTTGTATGCACATATATCCCCTTTTATATGTAAAACAGTGTGGTCTTTTTTTACATTTGTTTTTGCTTTCTTTTTTATATGTACGTCATTATTCGCCGTGTTAACGGGTCCTTTTGAAATGCAAAGAAAATAAAAAGAACATTCGGTTTGCTACCGAGGTGTCACCTGCTGTTCCTAATACTTCAAATATTTCTATGTAACCATTCACACCTTACGTAATTAGCTGTCACTTAAGTTTTAGGTACAACATCAGTTGATGCTGTTTAACTGATGCTGTTTTTCGTGGTGTTTTTTTTTTTTATCTCATTTGTTCATTAAATATAATGTTCCGTTCTAGTAACTTGTCAGACTTGTTCGCTTCATGTTGTTTTCCGTTTGTGTTCACTTCGCGTTCTGTTTGGTATTTTGTGTTCTGTCATATTGATGTCGTTTTACTATAATTACACAAACTTTGCCAATATTCTTTAATTGTTGTTTTAATTCAGTCAATAAAGCAACCCCGTCAGAAACCAAGATCTTCCCATGGTCGCACTCCACAAATATTGATATCAAAGAGAAATTCATATTTAATCATAAAAAATGTGAATTTTGTTGGTTGAGTTTATTGATGCACGTGTAAAACGCGCAGGTCTGATGCGTATTATCTCTGTGTTGTAAGTGTTAGAGTACAGGCTACCAGGGCGTAATCTGTCTTCACCATCCTAATGTCACACTGAGATCGGGATACCAACAAGGCAGTCCAGGATGCCGACATGCTATGTAACGTAGCTACATGTCGACAACTCACCTTACGTCAGGCACTTGTCAGGTAAAACATGTATTTACCAGTTTTATTTGGAACACCAGGAATAGAATACGTCATTTGTTCATTCGAGATGAAATGATATCATATTTTCACGCACACATCAATGAAATTTAGGAGCAATAACAACGTAACACTGTATCACTGTATAAAACATTGGTTGTCACTATACATTTCATCCCTATCAATCATTGACTGCCAAAATACAGCTACATAGATCATACTGTGCAGCAAATATGTATCAATTATTTACTTTTAACAATTAACTGTTATAAATAAAGCATAACCCTATCAACCTGACATTAATACAGTACAGATATATAAACCATTGTCTGTCAGAAATACAGTACAGATATATAAACCATTGTCTGTCAGAAATACAGTACAGATATATAAACAATTGTCTGTCAGAAATACAGTACAGATATATAAACAATTGTCTGTCAGAAATACAGTACAGATATATAAACAATTGT
>JAUMHH010187406.1:0-14421 GCA_032359455.1 Chlamys rubida | reverse complement strand
TTTTTTGATATTACCCCCCCCCCCCCCCCCCCCCCCCCGAAATAATTAGATTGTGGATCTGTATATTAATCATTGAGTTAAGCTGTGTGGATCTCAGAACGAATTATTTAGTTAAACTATCCACTTTACTGGATATGCTGACTTATGGTAATCTCATACACCACATATTCAGTTATGATTTGGTTAAACCCTTGTGTACCTGTTCTTCAGGATATGGGATACATTACGACATTGTGAATTGATGTGTAGCATAAAATCCAACAATAACTTAATAGTTATTTACAATAATCCCCGAAACTGTATTTGAAAACTACAGTACTGATGCAATAATTCATCTGCAATCACAATATTATCAAGCAGTAGTACAGATATGCGGTTTGTCATTTGGGGCGGTTCTTTTGGGACGGTTTGTACTGAGTGACCTCAAAGAACCGCCTATACTACTTCAAGCATATGATGCTTGTTTATACTGTTAATGCTTAATTGTTACCTAAATGACAAAGGTTTAAAGCCGTTGTCTATATATAGCTTTAATGATGTCTCCCATAACGGTATACGTGTGTGCGTCAACGAGTTGTGGACGAAACATGAGAAGCCTAACAACGTACCCGGACACATACACATTAAGTTAACGTTTAGAGTGGCTGCCAGAATACACACGTACCGGGACATGTCGTTTACACCTACATCAGCAAAATGGATATTTAGCAGGAGGTGAGCGCTAACTGACCGTGTTAATTGACAATTAACGTACACTAGATCAGTATAGCATTACTATATCATTATAATCACATACGTATACGGTGTCTAACTGTACCAAACAGCGGGTGCATTGCTGTTATACATTTTAACTTCCTTGTACACAATGATGTTGTGAATTTCATACGAACATATTATTTATAATTTTCAACGAAATAAATGCTACCTGACATTTGACAATAAAGGATAAGTTAGCTAAACTTCATGTGTATTTCTTGTAGAACATATAGTGCCAGTGTCAAATGATCGTAGAGGGAATCACCGGACCGGTTCACCTGTGGATGTCCAGCTACCTCAAGTTACGTAGATACAGGTAAAGGAATAGAGCAGATAAGGAATGCTAATGTTTTATGATTATTATTTGTTGGTTGTTGACAAGTGCTAAAATAGACCATTAAACAATACATTTAGCTCCCAACGTCGAGTTATGGGGATATTTTTATCAACAAAATGACTTCTGAAAAAGGACGCTCACGTGTTACTACAAAGAAACGAGGTCACACGAGCGATAAACGCTTTATGACTGCTTGATAATATTTTACGATAACGATATTCTCAGTGTTACGTAGTCATCAAGCACTTATAGATAGCTGCTCTGTGATCATTTACATGTAGGGGACGTTTACAATAGTCTTCATTCAAAAGCATTGTTGTGGATCGTAGCGTATTTCAATAAAGTACGGAGCAGCGGATGTTACCGTGCTTTAGCCATGCTAACTATTTCATTTCAACACATTTTATTGCAAAAAGAAGCAAATGAAGTTGACATCAGGCAAAGCCTATGTAAGCCATCTCCAAACAATTCCGGTATGGTACAGTTATTTTAACAAAACATATAAACAATAAATATAGTGTATCTCCCCGACCCATCGAACAAAGTATAAGTACTTTAATCAAATATTCCAGTTTCAGCAATGTATTCTGATATTCATTGTAATAAATATGAATTCAGGTTGCTGGCTAAATTCTAAGCCGGCACATATTAATATTTATAGTTTGACAATCATCGTTTACAAAGGTATTTGTTGTATCAGATGCTATTTTATTGTTATTAAAAAGGAGTTTTTTGAAATGTGCAAGAGAATTTACATTGGATAAGTCAAAATTTAGAACAACAGAATTTCATTCCCGAAATGTACTAGGAAAATAGCTGCTATATTAGCTTGCTGTTCTACATATAGGAATATTAAGATCTCGAGTCATCCTTAGTGGATATCTGTCGTTTTCAGGGCGATATAGAAACGGTTGTACAGTATCTTTCAAGTATTAACGAGACATGCCATGAAGTATGCTTTTGACGCCTATCAGCGAGAGATTCCCAAGCAAGTTCTTTATATAGTTTATTTTGGGAGGTACCTCTGCGCAATCAGGTTATAACCCTTGCAGCTTCCAAATGAAGATACTATAATAGCTGTTTAGATTGCTCAGTGCAATTATCCCACACGACATCAGCATATTTAAAAGTTATTTTTTCTTGAAGTTCGTTTTTTCAATGATTTTAATATATTAATCCTTTTAAATGCTTTCTGGTTTATGTAATAAATATGATGAATCCATTTACCATCATCAGATAATATTACGCCTAAGTGTTTGAGTAGAGGGAGATTGAACTCGACTATCATTAAAGTATATATTGGGGTGTATTTTGTTTCCTAGTGATTATCAATGCTACCGTTTGTGTAGGGTTACATTTAATATCCCATTTCTTACCCCGATTACTAATATTTGACAGATTTTCTGAAAGTTTGTTGGCTATACAATTTGGTTATTAGCAATAGTTTCTCTGAACGAAGTATCATCTGCAAACAATTTTATGTCACTGGTAACAATATCAGCTATATCGTTTATATATAACAGAAATAAAAAATGTCCTAAAACAGATTCCTGAGGGACTACTAGCATTCACAGATATAAAAGTGGAGAATATGCCATCGGTTAAAACACGTTGCTTTCTATCAGATGAATATTTGTTAAACCACCCTAACCATTTTCTTTTTATGCTATAGGATCTATATAATAACCCATCGTGCCACACTCTATCAAAGGCTTTACTTGTATCACAGAAAACAGAGCGAACTTTCTTTACTTTGTCTAGGGAATACATAACAGTATGGTATAGCTTTACAAGACAAAGAAATAGAACCAGTTTCCATAGATTTGTTACAAAGAAGGGTAAGAGGGAGAAGTAAGGGTGTAAGTAGTTTTATACATTTTGGGACAATTTCATCATGACCAGCAGGTTTCTTTTTATTTAAAGTGGAAAGTTGATCTTTGATGTGATGTTGAGTTTATACAATGTTGTCAATTATGAAATGGAATTCGGGGGAAAGAGGATCAAGATCATTTGATGAAGTGGAAATTGAAGAAAAGTAAGTATTCAGGCATTCTGCCTTATCAAATGGATGTTGGAGAATAGGGCCATTATCTTTCAGAGGGGAAATACAGGTTTGTTAATTATCAGTTCTTAACAGAGATTTAACTACTTTCCACCACTTATCTGGAGGTAGGTTGTTATTATTTAGTGATGTTTCTGTTTCTCTAATTAGATCGATAGTTTCATTACGAACTCGTCTATCTTTCCCAGTGAGTAGGAGAATTAGAATTGACAGTTTGTTTATGGATACAATTCCTTTGTCTTATCTGTAATCTAAGCGTATTAGTAAACCAAGGTTTATCATTTGGTCATACTGTAACTACTCTATGAGGTATATACTCCTTTATTTACGTATTTATTGATTCAACAAGAACATTACTAAATTCATTTACATCATTATTTTGGGAAATAGAGATTCATTCAATATAACTAATATTATCATTGATCCTATCAATGTCAGCACCATCATATTCAAATATCGTTTTCTTATAAAACTTGTAAGTTTATACACTGAATATGATAACTAAAGTTAATAAGACAATGATCGCTACAAATAGGAGCAAGAACAATGGTGTCCCTTATTAAATTATTATTGTTAGTTAGAACAACGTCAATAGAAGAAGTAGGTGTAATTATATTTGGTCCATTGATAAAACTGGATAGATTATATTTTGTTAGTAATTGGCCTAGATGAGCGTGTTGCTGAAGGGTCAACATATCTACATTAATATCCCCAGTTATAATTACATCAGTTACATTATCATCAAACACTTTATCAAACATATCATATAATTATCTCCAGTATTCAATAGTAGATTCAGGTCTATAGATGCAACCTATGAGTAACTTATGGCTATCAACTGTAACGTCTCACCAAATAATTTCAATATCAGTACATTCAAAATATCTTCTACGCTTACTGATAACTGTATCTTTGTATATATAACAATTCCATCTCCAAATCCTAGTTGCCTATCCCTTCGATAAAAATCACGAGAAAAACTGTCTAACGTAAGGTAACTTATCTTGTAATAATGTGTTAAGATGCTTTTCTGTGAGACATATTATATCATTTTCAGAGAGCTCATTGTCTATTATATCTAATCTTTTTCTAACTGATCTTACATTAAGATGAGAAATGTGGAGATTGCGCAGAGGACCAGGATTAAATTCAATATCATTACACAATAGGAGAAGATTTTTTAATACTAAATTAAAAGACACCTTTTTCTCAATAAAGGTTAGAATATTAATATAGAGTATATCAGACAAAAAGTTTGGATGTATTATATGAAATTTGACTTCCCTGTATGCAATATTGTGTCGTTCCGTTTATGTGGAATGGAAAATTAGATCTGATACGTGTATTGATAATTTTCTTACTGATTGCTCGGTGGTGTTTCTGAACCATGTCTGTTTTCACAATAACAAACGAGTTTTGTAATGGCTTGATTTGATACATCACTTCGCGTGGCTTGGTACCCGTTTTCATGTCAGTTATATGGATAACTAAGACATTTACAGATATATAGTAAATTAGACAACATATTCATTACAGTGAAATATACCCGTGTCGGGTAAGGTATTACTGTCGTTATTGTTTATTGTAATCTACAAAATATAATGAATTTGTATTTATACCTACAGAAAAATAGTGTCGGAAGACTTTTTTTATTTCACATTCTTTTACTTTAATGATTTCTTTATTATACCAATATTGTTGATATGCGTAGAAACATCTTTTATCAGGATCAACACTTTGAAAGCGACTATATCAAATACAATTAAACCGAAATTGTTCATGAGAATTTTAATACTCATAGACTTCATTTAATAGGAATTGTTATCGTATTCGTTGACTCTGGAGTAATGAATTACTCCATATTCAACCGACACAATAACAATTCATATGATCCAAATTTAGTCTATTCGTATTATAATTCTCATGAACAGTTTTCATAGAGGCATCGATTTCCCTATATAACATATATATGCTGTGTTCTGTTAAGCCCATTTTAATTTCATAACTGAAAAGAAGATCGTGGAAATGATTGTTTAAAATACAAAACAGCATTGTTAGCTATTCGAAAAATCTTACCATTAGTCAGGTCTCAAGATTTCAGTAGACATATATTATCAATGGCAAAATACTTCTTCGTTCTTTTTCATTTGAAGAAATGGAACAAACACTTTGATATGAAGAGTTAAATGTGTACTTTATTCAAGTTTTGACAATAATATAACACATGAACATGTATTTCTATGGAAAGTCACATAATTAAACACAACATCTATATAATGCTTGTTATAAGAGGGCATGATATGTTCTTTATTCAGAAACGCTCGTCCTTCGGGCAAATTATTTTGAAAAATAATATGAAATATATGTTTCCAAAATTATCATATACATACATTTCATTTTCATTGAAGTTGCCCTTAAAATATTTATGATTTCAAAAGTGTTTAGCTATCATTACTGTCAATTGTGTTTTTTATAAGTGATGAATGATTTCATGAATAGAGTAATATTCAGCAGATCAGCAAAAACATAAGTACAACGACAGGAGTTAGCTCCCTTGTGTCAGGTATCTATTATTTTTGAGTTACTATGCTTATTTATTATATAAAGGAAGACGCCCTTAGAGTTTTGAAGTAATTTATATAAGCAAACATAAGCGGTTTCAATGCCAAGTGAACAAACGCGTATTCGATAAAGCGGGTTAGAGCTCCATGCTGGTTTTGCTTTCATCCAGCTGGCATTGATATTGTAAACCTATTTCATAAAGCGCGTTATCAACTTGCTTCTATCATGTTCCAGTTTGCATTCAAATTGTCTATGAATGCCAACTGAAAGCAGTTCAACACTTATATATTTTTTTTTGTGACAGAAACATACATATACATTTTACATAGTAATATAAATACACACAAACACACACACATATACATAGCATACATACATACATACATACATATTTAATATATATATATAATACATACATACATAGCATACATACATACATATATATGTACACGCTAGGGGTGTCACAATACACTTATATTTACCATTTTTAAAACCTTTAATCCTTTACTAATAAGAATTTACAAATCAAAATCAAACATTTCTCGCAAATAGGTATCCATAGCGTATATGCTTGTTTGATGAATAGAACAACCATCTTCAGGGGAGGGTCATATGTATCCAGCGTAATTAATATTACGTCATAATAATGATGGCGCCATGACATTCTTATCTAATAATAATGATGGCGCCATGACATGCTTATCTAATAATAATGGCATTCGATCATGATAATAGCATAATTATATTTTACCCTTTCTGAAATGGTGTGAATACATTTCTCCATTGTGAGCGTATTATCAAGTGTTTGCAACTACAAAACGATTGCTTCATGCTGGTCGGCGTTATGGTCAGGAAATATCCGTATATTTGCCATGCCAAAGTAGAATGCAGCTTTTGACTTATGTCAAAAGTTGTAAATTAGGGGAGAGCCTTACAATATCTGTGACAAAGAGATGGTTTCCAAGTTGTTGTATACAATTGATTATGACGGGTTTATTGACCTTTTGATAGATGACTGCTGAAGACAATGTTATAATCCTTGAATATGGAAATGTGGGTATTAGGTAAAATTAAGACCGACCAGGCACATAAAAGTGGAAGACTCAACACCGCTTAGTACGACTTACACACACCGACAATAACACCTTAAGATCCAGTAACTAAGCCTCGACTTCACCATCAAATCCTTGTTGACTTTTGATGCATAACATATTTTGCGTTAGAAAACAGACCATGGAAAAAGCCAAGAAGAGCAATATATTATCAGAGACAATGATTTGAATGACGATGTATTACATATTTGTTTGTTTTTATTTATTTATATATCATTGTATTTATTTATTGACTTATATTTTTATTTATTTATTTTTTGCTGTTGCATAATAACACGTTATATATCGGAGTGCGACTTTGTTTTTATAAAATATTTATATATTTTGTTTTAAGACACACGCCGTACATGGGAGAATGAGTTTATAACATATGTATCATATATGTATTTTCTTTTGTACAGAAATTTAGCATCGACTAGTGACCCCAGAATAAAGGGTTCCCGATGGTATTGACCAGAACAGAGAAGCACACCTCAGCTAAATTGGAGCATGGGGTTACGTGGGTATCGGGGGGTAAATAGGAGGTAGGACAGTACGATAGTTAGAGCGAGACAGAGCGGGTAGGAGAGACGAAAACAGACAACAACTAACACCTTGAGATCCTGTGAATAAACGACAACTTGACCAACAGCAGTTTGTCGACTCTTGCTTTATTAATAGAGCTTATTTTGGTGCCAGTGACCAAGGATTCGAACGAGACACAACGAAGAAACAAAACAAGTAGGTGATTTTGGTGCCAGTGACCAAGGATTCGAACGAGACACAACGCAGAAACAAAACAAGTAGGTGATTTTGGTTTTATTTTGACCTTAAGTAGCTCTCGAAATAGGAAATGTTGATCCAGTACCTTTGTTTCAGGAACTTAATGTACAATTGTCTAGGATATTTTCTATGCTAGGGGTTCAAGGGAAAGCACAGGTAATCAAACCTTTTTCAAGTGAACCTTCTTTGTTTAAAGCATGAATTAGGGACAAGGCTTACTCGTGTTTTGTTACACCAAGGACAAACAAAAGACGGGGTATAGATACTTTTACAAAATCAAGATTAAGATTAAACAGGCGGGGGAATAATAGGATTAGGGGAAGTTCTTTTTATTACGAACATTTATAAGAGGTGTGGGTTCTGGGAGTTATGTAAGGATTGGTTAGTCATGAGAGAGCGAAAAAGGTCAGGTAAGCCAATCACCGAACCTCGTTCGAAATGGTGCCGCTGACTGGGAAGAGAGGAGATGATGATGACAGCCCACACCCGACAGCACCGATGGTAACCGGAGGATGTTAAAAGGATGCCGTCCTCAAGATATGCCCATGTGTA
This sequence comes from Chlamys rubida, assembly GCA_032359455.1. Taxonomy (NCBI): domain Eukaryota; kingdom Metazoa; phylum Mollusca; class Bivalvia; order Pectinida; family Pectinidae; genus Chlamys; species Chlamys rubida. The sequence continues at coordinate 6,278 of JAUMHH010187406.1, read as the reverse complement.
CCAGAGGACCCCCATTCAAACAACCATGCCAACAACCCTCTGGGGAGCTCTCACAATTACTAATGGGAGTGAGAAACAGGGTCGTAATTATGAACATTACGCTTGTTCTTGAATACAAAACACTTGATAGATCCCGGGAGTGGACTTCAACTTAAGGAAGAGATTCTGGAACCCACTTTCCACAGGTGATCAGGAGGTTTATGAACTCTGTGTTGTTGTCATAAAACAATCAGGCTTGTAGCAAATGATATGTGTTATGGTGAACATGTTGTGTTTATACAAAGGCAAAATGGCAGAAAAATACTGGGGGTGGTTTACAGCAAACGGATGAGGATCCGAGACTAACCTTCCTATGAGCAGCAGAACGAGGAACATTAAGATACAGCCATCGGGGGTGGACTACAACTTAAGGAAGAGATTCTGGAACCCACTTTCCGCAATAGACCGTGAGGCTAATTTTCCTAGGAAATTATATTGTAAGAACTGTGTTAAAGATATTCGAGAACTATACGCGCGTGTCGGAAGTGGATTTCTACGAAGGGTGAGTACCCTGGAACCACCATTCCAATATGACGAACTTTGATAATTATGTGTGTGTACAAATATGACAATTGCAATTTCATTTTATTATCCTTTCATTATCTTAATCCATGGATATCATCTACGTGTGTGCACTATTGATTTAATGATCATTATTATGTGAACTTATTATATCAGACGTGGCATATATTTGTTATGTGAATAGTATATATAGTAGTCACATTATGACTCTTGTGACCGTATGCAATATATAAAGACCTAGGACAACTTTAGTACAGACCTAGGACAACTCTGGTACGGCTCGGGTACGACTGAGAGCGCGACAGAACGGTAGAGACCGACATGAACACTTGAAGTTACCAGAAATAAACACCCTCCCGACCATCAACACTTTGTTCACTCGTAATTTGTTACACCCCTTTCAACCAACAATTCACACAACACTATGGGGAGCACCCGCAAATATTTATGGAAGTGTGAGACAAACGTCGTAATTAAGGACATTACACGTTTGCTTGTTTACAAAAACATTGTTATAGAGACCGGAAGTGAACTTCAACTTAAGGATGAGATTCAGGAACCCACTTTCCATATGTTGACAAGAAAGTTAATTGATTCTGTGTTGATATTTATATAAATCAACCGGACTCAGGACAAAAAGATATTGTGATAAACTTATCAAAGTCAAAATAGACTGTTACCGGGAGATCGATGACCTGGGATGTAGACTTCACACCGAAAAAAATTGTAGGTCTACCAAAGGCCAGGGAACTGGAATTTGATGCTAATGGATACAAGTTTTGGAGGGCGGCGTTCCTTAAATGTCGGAAACAGCAGCTGCGGTTATAAGGTGTGTTTACGGCTGCTGTGTCGGAGTACGGGAATTTTGATGGCCGTTGACCGAGGATTGAACGGGACTTCAAGATGTAAACAACCAGAATAGAACCACTCTACATCAGCATGACAGATTCATAAGAAAGTACAGAAAAAGACGTCCATATTGTGTACAGAGAAGAAAGCTTCAACATGTCGGACTCGCCTACATGACAAATAAAGCTGGAACAGAGGCAGAGTATGGTAAGTGATTTAGTTTTATCTCGACACTGAAGTAATTCTCATTATGTAAGTTCTGTTTTTCAAGAAATTAATTGTTCAACTTAAAATAGCTAGAGTACGGCTAGAGATGGCTAGAGTACGGCTAGAGATGGCTAGAGTACGGCTAGAGGCAGCTCAAGTACAACTTTACTATAGACCTAGGACAACTCCAGTACGGCTAGGGTACGACTGAGAGCGATACAGAACGGTAGAGACCGACATGAACTCTTGAAGTTACCAGAAATAAACACCCACCCGACCATCAACACTTTGTTCACTCATAATTTGTTACAACCCGTTCAACCAACAATTCACACAACACTATGGGGATCACAAGCAAATATTTACGGAAGTGTGAGATAATGTCGGAACATCGCACTTTTGCTTGTATACAAAGAGACCGGAAGTGAACGTCAACTTTAGGATGTGTTGATATATATACAAATCCTATACAATGAGGTCAAGAGGCTAGTGAAGAAGGTCTAGGTCTCCAACAGGAGGGAGGAATATGTGTAACGAAACGCTGTAATATGTTAATGTATAAACACTGGTCAGGACATGTATATATATTTGTTAATGTATAAACACTGGTCAGGACATGTATATATATTTGTTAATGTATAAACACTGGTCAGGGCAACATGTATGTATATTTGTTAATGTATACACACTGGTCAGGGCAACATGTATATATATGTTAATGTATAAACACTGGTCAGGGCAACATGTATGTACCTTTTGACCTTATGTACCTTGTGACCCTCTTATATCTCAGTGCTAAAACCTCGATCAATCGATCGTGCGATCACGAACTCATCAATCAGATGACAGAGCTGGATTGTTCGGGAGAGCGGGCCTGAACAGCGAACGAAGCACACAACCGTGTGATTCACGAACTTTGGTTATTTTAGTTGGGCGCCTAGTCTCTTGCTTTGTAAAATATACTTGCACAGTGCCTTAATAAAAAGGAATCAGTTATAAAGAAGAATCTGGTGTTGCGTTTAATCTTCTATGGTGTCACATAGAGATTAATTTGGTGCCGTCCGACCAGGATTCCTAAGAGGCAAAATTCCATCCAGCGTGCACACGAACAATTGGCGGACAAGGCAAGAGGACGGGGCGCCCAGCAGTTTAAAACGAGAACCACTACAGAAAGAAAGGCCGGAAAGTGACTAGGTAAGTACTGTTGGAAACTCTCTGTCGACTCCTTACAAAATGGCTGAAGCAGAACAGATTAGCTTAGAAGGGGTACTCCGGACATTAGTTACCCAGATAGGAACCATGAGGGAGGACATGGGAAGGGTGTCGTCCCATTTATCAGTACAGGGGGTGGCCCTGACTATCACTCCATGTGAGGGGGACCCGAAAAAATTCAAAGAATGGATAAAGCAGATAGAGAGGCATTCGGTATTGTCAGAGGTCCCCGAGGAGAGGGTAAGGTTTGTAGCGCTACAGACCAGTAAAGGTCCTGTAGGCGACCACATACAAAGAAATCTGACAGAGAATCCCGAGCTGACATGGCGAAAGCTGAAAGAACAGCTCCAGATACGCTTTGGGGATATTATTTATGCGCAACACGCGCATGATTTATTAAGTAGCATGCGACAGAAAGCCGGAGAGAATGTGGTGGCGTTCGGGGAGCGAATACAGGAAGCGTCTATTGACGCATTCCCTGGTCACGTAGCCGGGGCCAACCGTTTTATCGACGGCCAATTGTAGGCTACTTTATGAAAGGATTACTGCATGATTACATGAGAATGGAAATCCTTAGGGACGCTCCTGCGACCTTGGAGTCGGCCCTAACTGTAGCCGGGCGAGAGCAGAATTTGTGCCGCCGATTTGAGTTGCAGTCGCCACGGGGGGCGTGGAAAGAGGATCGTACAGCAGAGGCTGGCGAAGGTCCGGAGCCGATGGATGTTGATCACCTTCGCAACAAACGTGGCAAGTATCGTTGTTACGAGTGTGGCAAGCCGGGTCACCTGGCGAGGAACTGCCGCAATAAAAACAAAGGGGTACACGAAGGGTAGAGGCCGTTAACAATAGCCCGGTACAGGGAAACTAAAGCTCTCCCGTCGAGTTCGAGGGCGCGGCGGGAGCAAACCATCGGACGATAAACCCCTAGCAATCATCAATTTAGCTGGTAATCCAAATTCTATTTTAATTAAGTTAGGTAAGCAGAAACTTAGGACATTAGTAGATTCAGGTGCCGAGGTAAGCCTTATGAATCGTAGGGTATACCGGAGTCTGAGAAATCCACCAAAACTGACCAGAGCTGGACTTCACCTACAATCAGTTGACGGGGGGCAGTGAAAGATAGACGGAAGATCAGAGTTTACGTTTAACATTGGTAAGACGACCATGACCCATTCATTATATGTAGTAAGAGACATAAACAGGAATATGATATAAGGCATATATATATATATATAAACTATTTCTTCGGGGTGTGTTTATAAAGTTTGAGAGAACTGTGACTCGCTGTGATATTGGATATAGATATACTAGAGATAGTGGGTGTGTTTGTGTGTTAATGGTTTCGTTGTGACGAGAAGTTGTTCTGATCACCACGGTCTTTTGGTAATATCGTCACACCTACATCTACCATACAGACAGTCGGTTTTACTGATTATCTGAAGTCTGAAAGATATTCAACATGGCGGAAGAACAGCGTATTAAGAGACTTCTTCTAGAACAGAAGTTAGAAATTAATGAAAGGCGACTAGAGGCAAAAAGAGACAGGTACGTATGTAATATGGAAACTATTCGAGTCTCGGTTACGATTCATAGTGATAATTTCATACATTACTTAAAACTTAACGTATCATGTTTTACAGGATATGGAAGAATATAAACGGATGATGGAAGAAATAGACGAAGTTAGAACAACTGCCGGTAAGTTACATGCAAGCAATTTATATCATTACAAAATAATCTAATCTAATCGGTAAAATAAAACAGGATATATGTATTGATATCACCTCCAAATAACGATACGTTGTTTCCTCTCTATCTCAGGAACAGAAGGCAGAGGAAGTAGAAAGTTCTCACGCAAAGGTAGGAGAGAGAAATCAGTCTAGAAAGTTCTCACGCAAAGGTAGGAGAGAGAAATCAGTCTACTTGTTTTGATAAATGTGTGATTCAGTTAAGGTAATCATTTGTCACCTCTCTGATGTTTTTGTTAAAAGAGTTTTGGTGTATATTTATATATTTATATATTAATTTAATTACCTATTTATTTATTTTGTCTCGTTACGCATGTAGAAAGGGGGCGTAAAAACAAAAGGGGGGAAATATATACTAATACCCCGAAAGAAAAAGCAGACAGCTTGGGTACCTCCCATGTCGGTACCGCTAATAGTGATATATTAGATGTTCGCGCGGGTTCCTCTTCAGAATCGAAAAGGGGTCGAACATCACTGTAAAAACTGCGGTAGTCAGTTCGAAACAGACACGGAATTGACTACTCATATGTCCGAGAGACAACAAGAGAATTGTATAGTGTCAGAACTAAACGAGGAGTTAGAAAACGAAAATGAAGGATCAGACGGTGACTATGACGATGACGAAACATTTAAAGAGCTCAATTGTTTTTTAGTCCTATAATAAACATGCCTCATCGCCGCGGTAAGATTCAGGATGAATATAATTTTTCGGCAACTGATTCTACACTGTCGATAAAGACATTGGAGGATCAACTAACACAGATATTTAGGGAACAGGGAAACACGTTTAAAGTGAACATATCTCTGGGATTTGCTTTGGTCAATACTGAGGGTGACATGAGGTACTTCTATGCTCATAATAACGAGACCGTGTTCGAGAGTCCCATGGTCCGAGAGACCGAAAACGCTCTTGCAAGGGAAAGAAGGGAATGAACGAGGAAAAACTTTCGCGGTGTGAAGTTTCCGATGGTTTGGAGGAGGATACCCTGATCAAAGTCAAAATAGAATTTTACATGGATATCGATGACCTGGGTGTAGACTTCACACATAAAAAAAATATCTTAGATCAACGAGTAAACAACATTATATCGTAATTAAGAAGTGGACTTCAACTTAAGGATGAGATTCCGGATCCCATTTTGCACATGTTGGTAAATGGATTATGTGTTGAAATTTATACAAATCAACCAGATTCAGGTCAATAAGATATTGTTACAACGGGATCATTACCAAAGGTTGAGGTAATTAATTAATGGGCTTAAAGTATGCTTGAGATGTGTATCCTTCTCAATTGGACAGTAATAAATGTGACACAATCAGTAGTATGACGTTGTGTAATAGATTACGTATATCGGGAATAGCTCGATGAATCCAGGGTTACATAGATATGATCTTAAAGTCTCAACTGAGCGTCTATATGTGGGGCTTATGGACCTTTGACAGTCAGTGTTACGACGTTGTGTGGTTGATTACGTATATCGGGAATATTAATCCAGGATTACATAGATATGATTTTCAAATCTCAACTGACCATCGATGCTGGCAACAATAGATTATGATCGTGTATAAATATAACCTAGAAAGGGGATAAGGGGGAGGGAGAGCGAGATAGAAGAGCAAGGGGCGGCTAGAGAAGAGGCCAGAAGGGCTAGGGACGGCTAGAGATGGGCTAGAGCTAGTACAGCTAGAGACAGCTCGGAG